>CM040238.1:231514422-231806319 GCA_022545495.1 Chrysanthemum lavandulifolium | reverse complement strand
TTAATAAATCCTATACGCCCGCATGTAAATGTTTTGTGATTATTTATTGAATGTCATGTTATATAATTCCAACAGTGGTATCAGAGACATTGGTTTTAATGAGTAATTAATTACTAAACGCGTAAAAAACGAATAATTGTATGTTGTTTGATATGGTTAATCTAGGGTTTGCTTTATTTTTTTTATGGGTCGAATTTTTTTTAATCATATGGGGCGCACGCCAATTTTTTTATTGTCGACACATTAAAAAAAATTTAGGGTTTGAAAATTGTTTGCTAACCTTATCGAAACCTAGAATTAATATATATGTTACGTGATTAATTCATGAATAATATTTTATGTGACATGGAATTTTAATATGCGATCTTGTGACTATTTGTATTATTGTTATGATATATCCATGATGATACATGCATGTTTGTCATGGATAGTTGCTTGGATATTGTTTAATTGTTAAGATATTTTATCACATGTTTATTTACGATAAATCTTGAATTGGGGAAGACTCCAATTATATATTAATGAATCAATTATGTGCTATTTGGTATATTTTAATTAAGGGTTTACGCAATCGATTAATCAATGTATGTGGCTCACTTTCAATTGAGAGAATGAAAGCCCTAATTAATATATACATTAATTCAACGTAGACATTGATTATTAATAGGGTTTTATCGAATAAGTTGCATGTGGCTACTTGTTTACACGTATTAAATTGTTTATTATGTGCGCATTGTTTTTTAGTTGTTTATTTTTTATTAGTTTACTTGTTTGTTTATTATGTGCGACAATTTTAAGCAAAGGGTAATTTTGAATAGAAAAATAATACGGACTAAACAATGGTGAAATTTGATTTGTTTTTGAAGAGTTAAGTTTTCAATAGTTTAATTGATTGATGATTTTGGTACAAATGGTCCGAACGGCTCACCCAATTTGACTGGATCGTGGGAAGTACTAGAGAGGGAGCGATTAATATTGTGAACCTAAAGAGGGAGGTTATTGCTTCAACACGACCAAACTCTCCGCTTGCTTATGAGTCAAATTGAGCTACTAAGTAAGCCATAAATGTACAAACTCATCTTAAGGCTAATTAGTTTTAATTCCATGCGCCACTTTGGTGGTAATTACCCAAACACTAAGTGTTTACACTTATGCAAAAGTACGGTATAATGGACTATAATTAACGCTAAATTCCTTGATTGGTGAACCCAATACCTCAATCAAAACTTTGATAATTTGATCTTTATGAATTGGTAATAAAAAGTTTTTATTAAATTTATGCTACAAGATGAATGCATGACATCTTTGTACATATTTGATTTGACCACATAAAATCAAAACTAGTACCCTTTATAAATTAAGTTATGTGCCATCTAATTAAAAGGAACACTTGAAGTTGCAATTTACGCCATGACGAACTTGGCGAGATTGTGATGGAGAGGTAAATCTTATGTAAAGTCGACTTACATGAACATATTTGCGCTCTTAAGTTAGACACTTAAGTTGAGTAGGAAGTGAGAAGTGGACTCAAGGCATAAGATGGGATGAAACATGTTTATATTTGCAATAGCGTTGGAAAATATAAATCCCATAATGATCTAGGAATTGGAAATTGTTTGCCGATTATTGTTCGACAGACTACCTTATTATATGCTTTCGTTACTAGCAGATCAACTGATGTAATGAACCTATGATAATTTGGATCCTAGTTTTCGAGAAAATTATATGGTTATATGTTTATATTACCGTTGGGTATATTTTATTTTCTTGAAAAGTTGTATTATCGAAAATACTAATACTTGAACTTTTTCCAGAGAAATGGCTCAAAACAACGATAACACTAACATCGCACTAAGTTCTCGCTCAAAAGCTTTTTGATCGAGAAAGTTGATCGCTCTAAGAATTTCAATGATTGGCACCGCTTTGAGAATTGTCTGAGAGTTGTTGACCGTTGAATTATCTCACACGCCTTGTCCCGCCGAACCAAAGACCAAGCTTCTCGTCGAAAAGGATGCTTGGAAAATCGAGTATAAGCGCCATAACGATGTGGCTTGCCTAATGTTGGGAACGATGGAACTCGCTTCCAAAAGCAGCTCGAAAATTACTTCCCATTTAACATGCTCAATGAACTTCGAACTATGTTCGAAAACCACCGCCGAGATTTATGATTTGATCGATGCATTACACAACCGCAAGGTGGAGAGGGTAAACCCGTAAGTGCTCATGTACTAGAAATGAAAAGTTACATGGACCAATTAAGGCACTTGGCAAGACTTATGAAGATGACATGGCCGTGAACTTGATCAATGATCCCTTAACAAGGATTTCAATGGTTTTGTTCGAACTTCAATATGCACCGCGCTGGGAAGACAAGCATCGACCTACACGCATTGCTAATCGACTATGAAAAGGGTTACCTCAAAAGGCTCCTACTCCCTGTGTACTTGCTATTCAGGGTGGAAGGATAAATAAGCCAAAACCGCAGCTGCAAACAACAAGAAGCGGGCGGCAAAGGGAAAGTTGATAAAGGTAAAAAGGTTATGGCCTATCAACCGTAACCCAAGAAGTACCCTACCCTAGGAAGGAAAATCCTAAAAGGATCAAGCATGCCACCACCGCAAGGTCGCTGGGCATTGGAAGAGAAACTGTGTTTCTATCTTGATGAATTATGGGCAAATAAGATGAAGTACGACGGGTCCCTGCCACCTTCCTTCGTGTAATTTATTTGTCATTGAATTATTTACTCTAAATCATAAAAATTCGGTATATGATAATCGATGTGGTATTCACATTTGTAATACACCGCAGGGTTTAGAGTGGAGAGGAAGCTAGCCTATGGGGAGCAATATCTCGACGCTGGAAATGGCGCACATGCAACTGCTGGCTATAGGAACGTTTAGTTTAGTATTGCCTTCGGCTTAGTAATCGTTATTGAACAATTGTCATTACGCACCTTCTATAATTAGAGGTGTTGTTTCCTTTCGCTTTGTTGATGATGGTTTTACTCATACTATTTCACGAATGGAATTTCTGCTTTTTAAATGGTGTATTTTATTTTAATGCGACATCGTGAATGGTGTGTTTGAAATTGATGTGATTGAAATGAATCTAACAAATATAATAATTCGATGTTTAGCATCAATAAGAAAATAAAGTTGGACTTGAATTCTTCTTATCTTTGGCATTGTAGACTTGCTCATATAGGCAAGGCTCGCATGCATAAGTCGCAACAAGAAGGGCTTTTGCAAAATATCAATGATGAATCATTTGATAAATGCGAGTCATGCATATCCGGAAGATGACGAAGAAACCTTTTCATAGCAATATGGAGAGGGCTTCGATCTACTTGGTCTTATTCATACCGATGTGTGGACCACTTAGACATGTGTCAAAGAGAGGTGCTAGCTACTTTAACCTTTATCGATGATTTCAAATGTTATGGTTATGTTTATTTACTTAAGCATAAACATGAGGTGTTTGAAACATTTAAGGTTTTCAAAGCATAAGTAGAACTGCAATTGGGAAAGAAGATTAAAGCTCTTCGATCCGATAAAGGAGGCGAGTATCTAAGCCAAGAGTTTAAAGATTACTTAGCTGAGAATGGAATTGTCCAGAATCTCACTTCTCCATATACTCCACAACAAAATGGTGTATCTGAGAAAAGAAATCGTACATTGTTGGACATGATACGATCTATGTTTAATCTTACTACTCTGCCTTTATCCTTTTGGGATTATGCTTTAGAATCACTTGTTCAGATTCTAAATATGGTTCCCACAAAGAAGGTTGATAAGACACCATATGAAATATGGCATGGTAAAGCTCCTAACCTGCCTTATTTAAAGGTCCTGGGTCATGAGGCGATGTTAGACGCGACTCAACAGATAAACTCCAACAAAGATCCAGAAGTGTATCTTCGTAGGATACCCTAAGGAAACTATGGGTTACTACTTTTACTATCCAACCGAAAATAAAGTAATTGTTGCTAGGTATGGAGATTTTCTTGAAAATGATCTCGTATCTCAAGAATTCAAGGGAGAGTTTATGATCCGAAGATGATCATGAAGATGCATTACCTTCGAAAACACTAACGCATTTCCAAGAGAACCCGATAGTCCGGGTCCTCCACCGTGTTGAAGTGATTCCCGTCAGAGATCCGTAAGGTCTACGCGCACCGAACGCCTATGTCTTAACGTAGAGGTCGAGGAAACTATGTTAGAGATCTTGGAGAGCCTACTAGTTATAAAGTCGCCATGGCAAGTCCCGAAAAGGACAAATGGCAAGTTGCAATGAATGGGAAATGCAATCCATGAGAGAAAATGAAGTCTGGAAGAGGTTGACTTACTCCAAACGCCACGGTGGTTGGAAGTAAGTGGCTCTATAAAATTAAGACCGATATGGATGGCAATGTACACATCTATAAAGCTCGCCTAGTTGCGCAAGGTTTTACTCAAACTTATGGCATAGATTACGAGGAGACCTTTTCTCCTATAGCGGACATTAGAGCTATTAGAATTCTCATAGCTATAGCAAAGATACTATGACTATGAGATATGGCAAATGGATGTCAAAACCGCTTTCTTGAATGGTCGCTAGATGAAGACATCTATATGAAGCAACCGAGGGGTTCGTGAATCCACAATTTCCAAACCGTATGCAAACTTCAAAGGTCCATTTATGGATCAAGCAAGCATCAAGGCAATGGAATAAGAGATTTGATGAAGAAATCAAAAGGTATGGATTTATTCAAAATCTTGATGAGCCATGTGTATATCACAAAGTTAGTGGAGTGATGTAATTTTCCTTATCCTTTATGTCGATGACATATTAATTATGGGAAAAGACATTCCAAGTTTGCAAAATGTTAAGGCATATCTTGGGAAGTGTTTTTCCATGAAGGATTTAGAGAAGTCGATACATTCTGGGAATCAAGATCTACCGAGATAGGTCAAAGCGTTAATTGGTTTAAGTCAAAGCGCTTACATTGATAAAATATTGAAGAGATTCAATATGCAAAATTCCAAGAAAGGATATTTGCCGATGGAAGTAAAGCATGGCTTATGTAGCGATATGTGTGCTTCAACACCGCCGAGGTGGCACGATGCGTAAAGTTCCTTATGCTTCAAGAAGAGGATCTATTATGTATGTTGCGAGATGCACAAGGCCGATGTGGCGCTCGCCGTAACATGACCAACCGATATCAATGTAATCCGGTGAACTTCATCGATCGTTGTTAAACATATTCTAAAGTATCTTAGAATACGAAGATATGTTTTTAGTGTATGGTGGAAATCCGCATACGTAGCTTGGTGTTACAGTGTTACCGTGATGCGCCCGGCAATGTGATAAAGATGATACGAAGTCTCGTACGGGTTATGTCTTTGTCATCAATGGAGGAGCAATGACCGAAGAGCAAGAAGCAGTAGTACGATTGCGATGTTCATGATGTGGTTTAATACATAGTCGCTTCTAAGTCGCAATGGAGGTCGTTTGATTAGGAAATTCATTTCGTGGCTTGGTGTTATGCCTTCAATTGAATCGCCTATTGATATGTATTGTGACAATTCGTCGCAATCATATTTGCCAATGAACCCGAGTCATGAAGGCACCGACATTTTCTACTAAGTATCACTATGTTCGGGAACAAGTCCGTGAAGGTGAAATTAATCTATTGAAAGTTCACACGATGATAACTTAGCCGATCCTTTCACTAAGGCTTTGGCTAAAGACAAGCTTATTGGACTTGCCAATGGAATTGGACTTCGCTTAGCTAATAGTTTCATGCATAACCGTGATTAGTATTTGATAAAGGATATTGTAAAACATTTATTATTTTGATGAAATAAAGTTCGATTATGTTTATTTTCATTTATAATATTGTTGTCCCATATTTGCATGTTTAATCCATGAGTAACTAAGTTATTCTAAATGTCCGTTGTCGATTAATGATATGGGAGTATCATTAAACCAAGACAACCGAGAGATGTGGTAGAATATACTGAAAGTATATTGATGAGAATGCATACCAATTTCGATGATATTCAATGAATTGAATATAGGACTTATCCCAACTACATAATTTACTTTGTGGATATTGTTATAAGTAAATTATGAATAGTTATCCTCGACTTGAGATACCGATAAGTGTCATGAATGTAGTGCATTTCGTGGAGCAACTTAACGCTATACGAATCGGTAGTCATAAGGGTTGTTTCCAGAAGTGTTACAAAGTTTGTGGGTTAGTCTCGTAGTCAAGATAGAATTTGTTCCTTCAAATTTATTTGGAGTTTAATACTGTTGGGCCCCTCGTAGGGTTGACAAGATGTTTGTGCGGCCGCACCCAAAATCTCCCCTAAATATGTTTAGAAGATTTGGTAATCTTGGTCAATCACTTATAACGAGAAACAGAATAGTTTAATAAAGAATGACTTAATTCCATATCTTTATTTAACGTGGTATTAGAAACAAAAGGATAATAATAATGAGAAATCATTAAAAGGTTTTCCAGGAGCCTTACTCGAGTCGTACTAGAGGCATCGAAGTGTTGCTAGACGCTAACCGATGTGATCACTCTATTAAGATATATCCAAGCCGAGTCGTTGGTTTTATGGATATAAATTAGTAGACGCGAGTTAGATCGAACTCGAGACCACGGATTGCACACTTTACGTATGAGAATTAAAGTTAATAATTAAATATAAATGTTGTATTTATTTATTAATTAAACGAAATAACTAACTGGACGTTAAGTAATTAGTTGTAATGGACTAACTATCGTTAAATGTAATTGGAAAAGGACTAGATTGTAAATATTGAAGGTTCCTAATCCCTCAGGGATGATACAACCGATCGCCAAAGGACCAAACCCAACCCAACTACAACTCAAACTTGTTCACCAAGTTAGTTTGGGTATAAATACAAAACCAATGGTGTTTGTAATTTATCTCTTGTACTCATTAAGCTAAACCTAAAATTTTTTGTGTGTTTTTGCTTAAACCGATCGACACCACACCAAGGGTGTCGATCCCACTTTTTCCAATTCAAGTTATTTGTTTGATTAAAACTAGCATTCCTTTAATTCGTATAAGACGCGTGACAAGAAAGTGGTACTAACACATTATTGTTAGTATTCTTGGATTGAATTACAAAACGTAAGTGGTAATTCATATAATCCTATAAACCCTAATTAGGGTTCATCCAAATTGCTAGTTTGTGGATTTGATTCTTGCTCGCTAGAATCAAGTAAGGTACGATATTCTTGTTTATGTTAATTAATTATTCGTTAATAAATCCTATACGCCTCGCATGTATACTTTGATGTTTTGTGATTATTTATTGAATGTCATGTTATATAATTCCAACATAGTTTGACTACTTACAATCAAGAATGAACACGATTATGAAAACCTCGGTTCGGTCGGGCCAGTCTTCTCGCGACGAGAGTCCTCGATGCACATGATCTCATATTTAACGCCGCTTCGATGGCTCTAAGCTCAGTGCTTCTTAATAATGATGATCGAAAACATGTGCTTAAGGTAATGATTAGTGAATGGCTGTTTTTGAGTGATGTTGGTTAAGTGTTTGATGAAATGCTTGAACTAAGTAAATTATAAGTTGTTTGATACTTAGAGTTAGTTTTGAACAAAGTCAGCTGCAAAGTATGCGTAATCATGAAAGTCAAACATATACGTAAACTAATTCGTAATAAGCGAGTCGATCTCATGGTTGACAGTGTATAAACTTGACTCGTGTTAGTTACATGCTTAATAAAGATAGAAATTTATTGCTTACAAATGCTTGTAGATGTTAGGATGTGTAGTCAATACCCGATTTTTGAGTGTTTGACAATTTTGTTTATGATTTTGGGCTCATAATGATCAAGCTTTGAGAAACATTGAATTTCCGCAACAGACTAAATGTAGAACCACCTATCTATCCAAAAGTTTAATTACTTTAGTGCTACCGTGCAACTTGTTATATGATTATGATTTTTTATAGGTTGCAATAATCACTTTAAAAGAGTATACTTATTGCCTTTAAAAAATGTACCAAAAGATACCCTTTCTTTAAGAAGCTAATTTTTTAGTGGTCCATTTGCAGGATCATGGGTTAGGAGGTGATGTTCCGCTGAAGAACGTTGATAGAACAATTTCCCCTTTCGCAATGCAGCTAATATATAACCAAAATCTAGATGTTAGTAGGTTATGTAACGTAAATCATTTAGAGATTAAAGGTTGTGGTTTTGATAATGTTCATCGGCTCACTAGTTAGTTTTGCTATCGATTAATTTTGTTCATAAGTTATTTTGATAATGTTCATCGCCAAGTTACTATTGTTTATCAATTCTTCAATTTTTCTAATAAAACACAATATTTATCGCTCATCGCTTGTTTTTATATTGTTCATCGCTATTTTTTATAACGCTCATCGCTTATTTTTATAATGTTAAGCGGTTTTAGAAAATAACGCTCATCAATTATTTTGGATATTATTCATCAATTATTTTTGATAACGCTCACCGCTTATTTTTATAATGCTCAAAGCTAGCCAAAAATAACGTTCATCAGATATTTTTTATATTGTTCATCACTTAATTTTTATAACGTAAAAAAATAACATTCATCAGTTATTTTTTATATTGTTCATCAGTTATTTTTATAACGTTCATCAGTTATTCTTGATAATGTTCATCAGTTATTTTTTATACGTTCATCAGTTATTGTGCATCTTTAACGTGGGATATCTCACTCATATCATATCAGATTTGAGTGATTCAAAATTCTTGGTAAAATTGCCAAAAAGCTACAACTTTAGTGTTTTAAGTTTTGCAAAATCGCTTTTAAACTAGTCAAATTATAGCCGAAAATGCCAAAAATTTCAAGAAACCAACACTCACTTAAAAGTTGAAAAAAGTTGAGATTCATATATCATAATGCATACCAAATTAAAGAGAATTAAATTTGAAAATTATGGTGAAATCAGTTTTTCATTAAAGTTTGTCGTTTAAAAGTTATTTACGTTTGAAATCTTGGGGTGGAACAAAAGAATTAAAATGATCAAAATAACACCTAACCGAATTTAATAAGAAAAAAAATGAAAGATCAGATGAAAGACACATGTCAATAATAGGCTTTTTAAACTTTTGAGTTAATTACACAAATGGTCACCGTGGTTTGTTAGATTTTTCACTTTCAGTTACTAAACTTTTTTTTTAACTGATTCAGTCATTGTGGTTTCTTGTTATTACGGATCCAATCGAAATCCATATGAAATGACCAAAAAGCCCTTGTCACCTTCTTTTTCAAATGAGTTAATTGTAGGATCGATATATTATTGTGTTGATGATTCGGGTGCTCTTGGATGATCAAAATACATGTTAGCCATTAGAGAGAGAAAGTTAGAGAGTTGGGTGTTTTCTTGGTAGAGAGTTACTTTGAAACAAATGGAATATTAGATTGAGAGCACCACCCTTCCATGGATGGAAGGGTATTTATACTACAACTTATACGCCCTCCCATCTGACCGTGGATCGTGCATACAGGGTAAAGACCCGTCCTTCCTCCACGGTGAAACACTAAACTATTCTACGCTACAAATTAACTAATTAACTACTACATAACGAATAACTACAAATCTACGAGCTAACATGTGCTAGACTATAATTGGGGTGACCGACACTTTAACATGGAATTTCCAATTCCTAACAATCTCCCTAAGGAGGTCACCCCATGAAATACATTATGCATCCTAGCATTCTTTCTTTGACATTGTTCTTGAGCTCAGAGACTTGAATTCTTCACTTTCACAATCTTTGTGCTTTAGTAGCGATTCTTCAAAGTCCGTGATAGTTTTGTACTTTCAAGTGGAGGTCTTTGAACCGATCCACATCTTTGATGATCTTCGAGCTTATTGAGATCATCACCACATTAAATCTCGGATCACCCTTTATTGTGTTGCCATCATGTGAAGTTGTGACTTTTGGACCGACATGCTCACACTTTTAAATCATGACATCTTTCCATCGAGTAGCGGAAGCTTTATCGGTTCATGATATTTGCAGCAGCGTAAGCGTAAGCATAGTATAGAAATATCGAACCGTGTTATGTAGATTATGCACCGCCATGATTTCTTCAATTAAGTGTGGATGCCGTGAGCATGCGGCTTTGATTGACTCTCAATTCGATCACCGCAACCGTCAAATGTACCGCAAACAACAAGTAGCAATAAAACACACGAAGTGTCTTTGATCACTTTCGTTGAATTGAGGTACACGCCCACGGTTCCCCGCTGATCAAGATAAATACCGCTCGTGATCGTAGGATTCCTAAGAATCTCCTTATGTGGTTTCGCACTGTTCTAGCCGTTCTCAAACCGAACGCCTCAAAGAAGACAACACGGAGTGAGTGATCCAAATAATTGAGATTCACCGATTGATGAAAATGATTTGAAAAACAATCGCGTATTACTTAGAAGAAAGAGTTTTGCAATACGACGGGTTTTATGAGAAAGATCAATTTTCAATCAAAAATACTTTTTATATTTGAAAAGAATACACATTCGATGTGCTAGAGAAAGAAGATTCGCACATCGAACGGTTTTCCAAAAGCATTTTTCAATCGTAGATACTTTTGAATTTGAAAATGTGAATACACATTCAACGCAAGCTAGAGAAAAGAAGATTTGCACATCGAATGGTTTTTCCAAAAGTATTCGACAATTCCATTCTCGACCAAGGTTGATTCACTTAGTGAATCTCCCATTGTTTCTATCCGCTTGTCACAAGCTTGATCTTACGAGAAGATCTCACATGTCACCTACCAAGAGCTTGTTTGATGTTGGCTCTGAAGGATTTCCATCTTCATCGTGAATATTTTTACATATCACTCGAGATGTTCGCAATACCACAAGGATAATGCGTAGGACTCTCAATATATACTTAGTTTCCACATTGTGTGAAACAACAAGTCTTCATTAATATAGTGTCCTAATGAGATATTGTGGATGATCTCTTGGCTCTAGACTCAATAGTGCACATTTGGTTCCTGCCGTCGAGACTAGGAGAGGGTCTCCTCTTCAATATCAACAATCTCTAAGAGAAGGTCGATAGATTATGTAGGTTCCCATGAGAATGAAACAAGCCCTTTAAGAGGAACTTGAGTGGTTTAGGAAGTTGTAGTGCAAAAAGGCCATCGGGTCCATGACGCCTTGTCTTCAATACTGATGTTACCTTAGTAAGCACCAAGAGCATATGTATTGAACCCGTTCGCCCTAAGGTTGAATTATTGGGGGCTATTTTTTTCACCCTTTTCACATTCAATTCTTTTTCATTCTTCAACCCTTCAAGCTTACCGAGACTTCATAACTAGAACCTTGTTGGGTTTATTCCAAGACTAGCTCTGCCTCACCGCACTCTTCCCATTTCTCATTTTTCTCCTTTTTCATCATACCTAAGGACTCTACACTATCTAGTGGATTATCCTCGAAGATCCCTCCGGTTCGGCAGATCGTGGGAACAAATACCTAACCTCACCATCCTTATAACTCCATGCATAAAGTAAAATGGTCGGTCTTTTGGTACAGCTTCATTCTTCCTTGAAACCAATTGAAAAATCATTTGAAAACAATCAAGGTACTTGTGATACGAGATCAAAGCATTTTGTACCCTAATAGTTTTGATCATTTAGAAAACCTCCCCTCAACATGTGCGTATGATTTAGAAATTGTTTAGCACAAGGAGGCAAGAGGACTTTGAAATATTTTCTTTGATCACAATTTTCATACGAAAGCCATTTGATTTTCATGGTAAAATTCTCCCTCAATATGTGCATAGGATAAGTGAAATCATTTTATCACATAGAGGAAAGAGTTCTTTGAAGCACATCCACGATCAAAAATCCATTAATAAAACCATTTGAAAACTCAATCAAGGTACTTTATAAGTCTCTTTAAAAAACTTTTGTACTGATAGTTATGCTCCTCCTCAATATGTGCTTCGAGATTCGAAAACGCTTAGCACATATGAGAGAGCAACTGTATAATTAAATCAAACGATCAACTTTATCAAATTTCATTATTAAATCACAAATTCTCCCCGACCAAAAATATCAAACCCTTAGAGATTTTGGATCCCAAGTGATTTAATTAGGTTTAGAAAACATGGGAGAAAATGTGGTCTTGTTTAAATACTCATCCGTTTTTGATAAATCCTCCTCCTCAACATGTGCATTGTGTATTTGAAATCGTTTGGCACATGGAGGCAGGAGTGCCTATAAAGGACTAAAACCGACTCCATTAAAACAGATTTGAGATTTAAATCACGATCTCTCCCCCGATCAGAAATATCAAACCATTTGAGATGTGTGATCCCATCTGATTTAAATCATTTAGAAAAGTTTGGGGAAAGACGTGGCATGATTTAATTTTTGAAATCGACTGATAAGAATCAATTTAAGACATTAAAGATTTTTAGTGTCAGGTATGATTGTTTTAAAGAGATCTTTTAAGTAAAATAAAACAATTTCACAATCAAACAAGAATGTAAAAATTCATTTTGAAAGACCTTGATTTTAAAGAAAATCATACCATGACATAACATTAAATCTTTAGATCACCACATTTTAACGCATAAACGGACTTTATTAAGAAATATCGCTTGAAAATATTTTATTTTAAATCACTTCCTCAATCGACGATCGTAGTCGTTGATTGAGTGACTAAGGTTTTGATAAAATGAAGTCCGTGATTTTCAAAATTAAGTCCACTTTATTTTCAAACAAATATTTTTTCATTTTCAAAACAATGTTTTCAAAATTGTTTAAAATGGTATCCCGCACAAAGATACGTTAGGTGGTTGAGAAGCTCCGTTGTTGTTGTAGGGAATTGAAGAAACCGTCTGCAGATGCAGTGAGACTTCTTCTTACGCTGCATTTTGAATGCCAACCGAGGTCAAATTAAGCTCCGCTTATTCAATCACTTAGAAGAAAACCATCTCACGATGCGGTGAAACCTCTTACGTTTCATTTATGCCAACTCTCCATTGAAGTCCAATTAAGTCCGCTTTCTTCATTTGTCAACCCAAGAAATAGTTACCCTTTCCTTTCGCATCCAATCATCATATTATGTGGGATCCGGATCGGAACATTCTTATACCAAAATACCGCATACGCTAGTGAACACAAACATATATATGGTGGTCGACATCACCTAAACAAAGAATTGACTATAACGGTCAATTCAACATATTAATCGATCATATAAGGCATGGAATAATATGTTTATCAAACTATAATCATCTAATCCTAACAATCACATCCTAGAAACCTAGTCCTTCAACATAGGCAATTATATTTTACAGATAAGCATGTAGGATGATTTAGAAAGTCCGTTAAATGATATAAATTTGAAAATATTCTCCCTCAATCAATGACTCATTTTCAAAATTTTAAAAGTCAAGTCATTGATTGAGTTTGCAAATTTTATAAAACTCAAACCGATTGTTTTAAAGCAACTCATTTTCCACCATTTAAGAGAACAACAAATATTTTTCTCAAGAATTTTAGACGGAAAAACATTTGTGTAGGAACAAGATCTCTTTGGCGACATGCTTTCCTTGTTTAGTTTTAGGATAAGTGCACGAAATATTTTGAAAATAGTTTAAGTGCAAGACTTTCCTTTCATTAAAAGCGGGTTGCTATCGTAAATAATAGCAAACCTTAGTTTTAAGCCCGGTTACAATCAAGTAATCGAAGCCATAATTTGAAGCGGGTTACAATCAAATAATCAGAATCCATATTTTGAGACATGTTTAGAAAGAAATATTTACACCTCCTCGCTCGAACTTCATCTATGGTCCCGTGCCATTATTGAATGACATTTCTAAGACCGCAGATGTTATCGATACCAGAAGACATGTCTTGGAAAACATATTTTTGGTATTTTTCAATTTTTCTGATTTTTATGGGTTTTTGAAGGTTTTATAATTTTCTATTTTCTTTTTGTTGGTTTTATATTTTTGTATTTTGGTTTTCTGAAAAATATATACAAAGATAGAATAGATGATATAGTTTAAGAAAGATGATGATACGAGTACCGAGATAAGGATATCGAGCAACACGTCGTAGAAGATAGAAGTCATCACCCCTAAACATTCACCACCAAAGCTTCCAAGACTCTTGAATTGAAGAGAGAAATTGAGCCACTTGAAAGTGAGACTTTGACAGCTTCCCCCCAAACCGAAAACCTTTAGTCGAAAGCGGTTTCAAAGCTTTCTTACAAGCTTCCTTAGCAGTGCACAAAGAAGTACACCATTATCATCGAACTTGTCGCTCCTTTTAAGAATAATCACCGTGATTCATCGCTCAAGGTTATATCATCCAAGAACAAGAACGTATCATCCCACTCATAAATAATCTTCTCAAATTTCATAACCACTGAAGTCTGACGCAATCCATTCCAAAAGGTGTCAAGAGAACACTTCCCCCCGAGTAGTTGAAATGATGCAGCCCGTCTTTTAGAATAATGCTCAAGAACTCTCCCGAATACACATCATGAGGGTAATGAAGAACACCTCCCCTATGTTCACATCTTTCGTCCCTGATGAATGTGTATGAAGCTCAAGAACCAAGTACACCAATATCCAAGAACTCTCCCGAATACACATCATGAGGGTAATGAAGAACACCTCCCTATGTTCACATCTTTCGTCCCGATGAATGTGTATGAAGCTCAAGAATCCGGTACACACATTCCCAATGAGAGAATAATCGATAACACCTCCTCATGTTACACATTTATCTTCCCCGAATATGTCGTACTTGTATACCTCATTTATCTTCGTAAACTTTCACTAACATCACTACCCCCACGTAGTTGGAATAATAACACTAAACGCCTTGATGAGTAAAACCTTGAGTTTCTCTGCGGTCATGACATTTGTTTTCCGGGATAACTTCAATCACTTAGAAGTATTAAGTCCATCAAGTTTATTCGCCATGAGTCAAACCTTGAGTTTCTCTCGGTAATAACATTTGTCTTCCCGGATATCTTCAATTACTTAGAAGTATTAAGTTTATCAAGTTTACTCGCTTAGATACGTGTCTCCTTCCCCTTGCCGGTTTTGACACTTCGTAATCAAAGAACATATTATAAGCCCAAATACTAGAAATCTGCTGAGAAGAACACTTGAAGTCTTTGTGAGAATCAACTTGTCAAGTACAATGTGAGCAAGTCTAATTAGGGATTAAATCGACATTTCACCCTCCCCAATTAGTGCTCTCCCTAAACCGACAATGCCCAAATATGAAGAAGTCTTTGATAATCAAATGCAACTCGCCTTTAGTCTTCTAACATGCAATGTAAAATGTAGAATGATCAGACTCGACCTTCTTCAAGATTGTGCAGTTGGGGAATAGATAGTTAACATCTTCAACTCTCCAAAAAAATAAGAACATCACCAAAAGCATCCCGATTAACTTACATCTTGCAAATCCCTTAACTAAAATCTCTCCCAATCAAATAAGAGCGTAAAGATGTTCATCAAGGAAATCGACAATCAAGCCGCAACGAACACACAAGATGGTAACACCAAACTACCAATCACATCAAACAAGAACAAATGAGATTGTTCGTAATCATCATGTTGATGCGCACGTGAAGCATTAACCTGAAGCACTTTGTCAATAAACTCATATCGCCTTGTGAAGATGTCAACCAACGGCTCTTAGAAGAAACTCCATGTAAAGATGATCCGGTAAGAAGAAGCTCGGTTCTTACATGAGTTAGAGCCGATGAGCATATATTCTCATAAGTCAATCAACCATGCGTAGTTATCACACTTCTTCTCCCTCAAGAATTGCATACGGAGATGCCATTCTTGATTAAACAAGTGAACATCATCCAAATGTAGTCTATTCACACTTCTCCCCGCAAAATTAGCACATGATGTCGCCATCGTCATTATAGTTGAGCAAGTTGAATAAGAAAACAATCAATGGTAGCCCGGTTCACTGAAGAATTAGCGCATGGAAAAAGCATGAAGCATGTTGATGAGAATGGTCATAAATGAGAAGATTTCTCTTCTCAAGATAATGCGCATCAAGCGCATACATTTATTTTCTATAGAGTACGAGGCTTGAACTGTTGTGTTCAAACGTCATAATGATGAAGTACGAGGCCCGAATCGATGTGAACAGATGTCATAATCTCTCTTTCAATCTCTTTAGGCAAAACATGTAAATGTCACCATTATCATTCAAGAGGCTCTTTGTAGTGACAATGATGGAGATAACCCAATATGATGAATTTGATCCTCAAGTAAACTACCCCGAACTCGTGACTTAAACTTGCACATATGTAACAAAGAGCGTGCCGATTTCCATTAGCATCTCTAAGTACTCTATGTACTCTATACTCTTCAACCAACCAACCATCAAGTATAAGACGACATTACCTCTTGAAAATCCACAATTGAATGTGACATCGAGCACTACAACGTAACTCCTTAAAGTGATAGTTATTTTGTAGTGGTAAGAGCCCAATTCCCCCAAGTGGTAAAAGAAAAGGTAAAAGACACCCAACAATAACTAGATTTCCAAGTCTTTGTTTTTGATAATAAGCTCAAACAAGGATCATGAAGAACCTTCATGCATCCATCCCCGATACCTTCAGATACTAAGTACACTCGCCCGTGATATTTCACTTCAACCTCAAATAAATAATAGTGAATTAACTCCGCTGACACATCTTCTTGGTTAAAAGCTCAAATCTAGCCTTCTTTGACGTTTTAAGTGAACTATGATAACGATTTCATCCCGACCATGGTTAAAAGCACATAACCCCGTAAAACCATATAATAACCACACCGCCATGACAAATATCCAAACACACATCCAATTCATGAAGTACACCTTTTATCCTTCTTCAAGGTAAACCGTAGCACCAAGATCGTAAAAGATCCCAAATACACTTTCCTTTTCTCCGTGATGGTTCCATCAATACGGGATTTTACAACTCTATGGTTTAAACCGAAAAATAGTATCTTCATGGGATTTTACAAAACCAAGAATAAACCGTAAGATAGATCCGAAATGCGCCTTACTATTATCGATGTTTCCATTGTTACGGGATTTTACAAGTCTATGATTTAAACCGAGAAATAGGTTCTTTCGCGGGATTTTACAAAATCAAGACAAAACCGTAAACAATGTCAGCTTGAATGTGCTATGATAACTTTGGTTTCGGTGAATATCTGTTTTAAGGGAACATGCAACGGTTCATCAGCGGTTCAATTTCCAATACCAACAACATCAACAACCATCCAACAAACACTTTGGTAAACACATCATTCACGCATTCTGTCGGCTATTGTAGTGACAACACGGTGAAGTAAACCAGATATGCCAAACTTGATCATGAAGTGAACTTCCCGCATTCGTAACTTAAACTTGTACTAATCCTCGTGAAAAAGAAACGGTGTACCCAATGTACAAAACCTCTTGACATTCTCAATCGAGTGAGACATCAAGTGATAGTTACATTGTGGGTTAAACGAGAAAGAATCACAACCGTAATTAAATAGCCAAGTCTTTATCACCCTCATAACGCCCAAACAAGTCATCTTCGCAAGGGTAGAAAGAAAGAAGACGAATAAGTAAACGACTCGGAAAACCTCACTTCAAATCCAAATAAGAAATACCAAATATCAACAACCCCGAAGTCAACTTTGTTCAACCATCAAATCAAGCCGTGACATAATATTCATCGTGAGAATGTATAAACCAAAGTGCCAATCCACATAACTCAACAACTCATATCAGCATACCCAATCACATCATCAACACTCATAACCAATCAAATCTCTTCAACTTGCTCGAGAAGTAAATTCAATCTTGTCCAGGTTCAAAATAACTCCAGCCGCAAATCTAACACTTAACGTCAATAATTATCAAAAATTGTATAGAAAATACAAAATTTTTGATATGTCACTTTATTAGTCCATTTAAGCGTGAGATATAAGCACATTATATTAAAGCACAAGTTCATGAAGCCCACGAGTATATCCAATCATCCAAAGTCCACAACCGATCCATAGATAGGCCCAATTACACTCCACACAAATCCAATGTCAAATTTCAATCCATCAAACCGGATTCAACCCCGATCCAAATTCAGCCAAGACCAATACAAATAAAAGACAACCCGCGAAAATGTTATCCGATCAAAATATGTCTCACTAACTTACAACAAAGTTAGTGGTACCTCACTATCCGTCCGTTATGGATCATACAAACCTTACTCACCCCATGTTAGATCAATAATACGAAAGAAATTTCATGACCATGTTAGATCAATTATACCACTCAGCCCAACACCCGATCCAAAACCATTACCTTACAACAACATAAACGAGAGGGGTAACCCTAATTCCTTGGGTATAAAACACAACCTAATCACTCATAACCCTAAATTTTCTCACACACTTATCCCCAATATCCTAAACCTCCGCCCCCATCTTCCTGTGATAACAAAACGCTCTCACCAAGAAAATAGACCTGACTTAGTCGTATCATTAAAATCTCATTATTCACTCCCAATCTCTTCTCCATCTCATGCAGTAATACGAACCAAACATCAAGACAATAAGTCTTTAACAACCCTTGTATGAGATATTCAAGGACATCTATCCACAGAGATGGTTCTGAGGTTAGAGACACGAGTGACAATTATTTGTCACAGGGATGGCACGACATCAAGGTAGGTTTTTCCATTTTTGTTTTGATTTGATTGAACGGACAAGTGACTAGGAGATAACATAATTGTTATAATCCTATTTACATGATGTTCGGATAAAAGAGAATGAGAGGTTTTGAATTATCTCATACAATCCTGAAAAGATTCATGTATATGCTTATAAACGAATTAAGACAAAAGAGGTAACACACTTGTTAACATCTTTTTCTTGTACATTCGAACATTTGTTGAAGTAAATCTTTCAGCAGTAATAGATCTATGATGTGAAAGCTTTCGCTTGTTTAGACCCTCGAGGTCTAGATGATATCTTTGAGTATCACGAACAACATGGAAACTGAGATCTATTAACTTTTGATTATAATGAGTCTTGTGTAGTCTAAGAGCTTGTTAATATTTCTGGACTGTTGAGATGATATAGTAGCAACACGCAATTTTGATTTGAGAACCATGGATCAATGATGTTAGATGTTAACTGAGATCGAGATTTGATTGGTATATGTTTGTTTTGGTATTTGTTGTTGAGGTCTAGTGGTCGTGGTTTTACTTCTCCTTCATCCTTTCTGTCTTGAGTCGCTAGCCAAAGTTTAGAGTCAAGTCGCTAACTGTCAGAATCTTACCAACTCGCTAACCATTTTTAAACAAGTCGCTAGCTAAGGTATTTAGCCCAAGTCGCTAGCACTTTAAGTCACAACTCGCTACCATTAAGTCGCTAGGCCTGTCAAGTCACTAGCTTTTCAGTTTGACCCAAAAGTCAAACCGGTACAAGTCGCTAATTCTTTCAAAAGCTCACAAGTCGCTACTTATAAATATAAGTCGCTAAATTCAGTTTTTCAAACACAAGTTGCTAACTAGTAAAGACTAGTCGCTATCATCTTAAATCGCTAACTTATACATACAAGTCGCTAGCTAGAACATAAGACTTTTTCCTGCGTTTTTATGTTTTCCGCTCATCGTTACCCGTAAAAAGTGACAAAGATTGCATCATTTGACCCATGAATATCATTTTGACCCACGGATGACTCATTTAAATCTTTTGACCATAGACATGACCATAAAACATTGATGAAAATGATTAATCAGAATCGAGTTGGACAAAAGTTGGACACAAAGACATTTGACATATACCAAAGAACCTTTTGAACCAAACGAGATACATAAACAAGATGATAACCACAAGATGCTTTACACGAATCGCCCACAAAACAGCTTTAGAGTTTTACTCATAAAAGCAGTTTACATTATTGCACAAAACAGTTTCATCTAATCAAAACCACAAGAAATCATCAAACACAACAACATGGCTCGTACCAATTGTAGGATCGATATATTATTGTGTTGATGATTCGGTGGTCTTGGATGATCAAAATACATGTAAGCCATTAGAGAGAAAGTTAGAGAGTCGGGTGTTTTCTTGGTAGAGAGTTACTTTGAAACAAATGGAATATTAGATTGAGAGCACCACCCTTCCATGGATGGAAGGGTATTTATACTACAACTTATACGCCCTCCCGTCGGACCGTGGATCGTGCATACAATGGGTAAAGACCCGTCCTTCCTCCACGGTGAAACACTAAACTATTCTACGCTACAAATTAACTAATTAACTACTACATAACGTAAATAACTACAAATCTATGAGCTAACATGTGGTAGACTATAATTGGGGTGACCAACACTTTAACATGGAATTTCCAATTCCTAACATTAATTACATAAATGGTCATTGTGGTTTTCAAATAACAATTAAGTAACGACCGTTAGTCCTTTATACTAATGGTCATTAGTAAATAACCGAAAACTTGGTTTTCTTCCATTTTAACACCTTTTCGTCCGTCTTTACATGTTTTCTTCGCTTTTACCGTTTAAATCCGCTTTTACACGCCATCCGCTTTGAGCACGTTTCGTCCGCTTTTACATCTTTTCGCCTATTTTACACGTTCGTCCGTTTTGCACGCCGTCCATTTTATCGCTTCATTCATTTTTGCACTTTTTGTCCGCTTTTACATGTTTCTTTTGTTTTACATGTTTCGTCGCTTTTGCTCGTTTCGTCCATTTTTATACGCTTTCATTCGCTTTTGCACGCCGCTCGTTTTAGACGTTTTAAATCGCTTTTACACATTTATCCGTTTTACGCCGTCCAGTATTTAACGCCGTCCGCTTTTACCGTTTTCATCCATTTTAAACGCCGCTTCGCTTTACATGCCATTCGCTTTTACATGTATTAAATCGTTTTACATTTTCATCTGCTTTTACATGTTTTGTCCGCTTTACACTTTTCATCTGTTTTGCTCGTTTTACTCATTTTGTCCGCTTACAAGTTTCATCCGCTTTACATTATTTCATCCGCTTACACGATTTTGTCTGTTGCTCATTTTTTACACGTTTTCGTCCGTTTTTACATGTTTTCATCCGTTTTTACAAGTATTCTTCCATTTTTTCATGTTTTCTTTTGTTTTTACTCATTTTCATCTGTTTTTTCACGTGTAAAAATGAAAGAAAATGTGTAAAAATGGACAAAAACGTGCAAAAATAAATGAAAACGTAAAAAATGGACGAAAACATGTAAAACGGATGAAACATGTAAATGATTTAAAGCATGTAAAACGGACGAAAACTTGTAAAATGGACGAAACATGTAAAACAGATTTAAAACGAGTAAAATGATTTAAATGAGTAAAACGAAGAAAACATGTAAAACGGACGAAAACGTAAAACGAATGAAAACGATAAAATGGACGAAAACATAAAACGGACGAAAACGTAAAACAAACGAAACATGTAAAACGGACGAAAACGTAAAACGGACAAAACGAGTAATACGGCGAAAACGTAAAACGAATCTAAAACTTGTAAACCGATTTAAAATTTGTAAAACAGACGAAAACATGTAAAAGTGACGAAACGTAAATACGACGAAAACATGTAAAACGGATGAAAAGTGTAAAACAGATTTAAACGTAAAACAGATGAAAACGCAAAAAGCGTATTTAAATGGAAGAAAACGTGCAAAAACGGCTTAAAACGGGTAAAAATGAACCAAAACGTGTAAAAATAGACGAAAACGTGTAAAAACGGACGAAAACGTGTAAAAACAGATTAAAACGTGTAAAACGGACGAAAACGAGTAAAAACAGAAGAAACGTGTAAACCGGACGATAAGGTGTAAAAATGGACGAAAGCGTAAGAAAACCAAATTTTCGGTTATTTACTAACGACCGTTAGTATAAAGGAGTAATGGTCGTTACTTAATTGTCATTTGAAAACTACAAGGACCATTTATGTAACTAACTCATTTAAAAAGAAGGTGGTAAGGGCTTTTTGGTCATTTCATACGGTTTGACCGGATCAGTAATAACAAGAAACCATTAATGATCAAAACGATCGAAAAAAATTTAGTATTGAAAATGAAAATTCCAACAAACCATAGTGACCATTTGTGTAATTAACTCTAAACTTTTAATACTTTGCAATGATCACAAACCGTGATAATAGATATGAATTAATTGTTTACATGAAAAACATATATGTAGTTTCCTAATCGAATAAGCTCTATTATAATGTTATGATTAAATATAATCAATCTTGGGGAATTACATATTAATTGTTTAGCCTTTGATTAAGAATGGGATGAGGAATATGTGATGCCTTTAAGAAAAAAAAGAAAGAATGATCGCATTTATGTTGTTGGGTGCTCAAATTGTGTAGAATGAAGAATATATAGTTAAAGATGGGTAAATTTGTGAGTTTAATAGGTTGGATTGGGTATATTTGTTATTTTAAACTTTTCTTGGGGATATGTAATTAATGAAGTTTAAATGAGGATATATGTAATTCCCCCTAATCTTAAAGCTATATATAATATTTGTTTAATTTGCGTAGCCAATTAATAGTCTTTTATACATGACAACAACGTCCGTTTCAAAACTATATGAAGTTACTGGTATACAACAATTTCTAATATTTATTTTGTGAATGGGTTACGTGAATTATAGCTGTCCATACACTGATAAGGGATGTATGAATTCTCGAGAAGAGAGGAGCCATGGTGGTCCCCGGACCGCCTTGGATCAAACTATCGAGTACAAAAATGAAGTTCTTGCAAATAAATACTCAATACCCAAGTAGGCTTATAAAATAGATCGTGAGATGATCAATTGCTTTATGGGTCGCTCGGACCTTATGATTGATGTATATCCCAAAATTTTTAGAGAAACACACAAAAGGATTTACTTGTTACTAATATAGCCTAGTCTCATTTGTAAGATATTGGATTTCATAAACACATAACAAACAATAATATGGGTCGAATTATTTAGAGTTTTAGAGAGAAAGTGGGAGCCTTTCTAGAGAGAAAGTGAAAGAAAACATAGAAGGTTAGATTAAGATGAATGAAGGTCCAACCTCTACCTTGGGAGGTAGAGGGTATTTATAGTTACAAACTAAACGACCTCCTTCGGATCGTGGATCGTGCATACAAGGGGTAAAGACCCGTCCTTCCTCCACGGTGTTGCTCTAAACTAAATAACTAACTAATAAAACTAGAATAACGATATGTCTACGAGCTAACTTATGCTAGATTATATTTGGGGTGACCGACTCTTCACTATGGAATTTCTAATTCCTAACAATCTCCCCTAAGGAGGTCACCCCATGTTTTACATTTCAATCCTAGCATTCTATTTAATCTTCGCCTTGAGCTCGAGACATTAATTCTTCAACATCCGCATCTTTGTGCTTTAGCAAGATTCTTTAAAGTCCGATAACTTTGTACTTTAAGTGGAGGCCTTTAATCGATCCACATCTTTGATGATCTTCGAGCTTTAATTGAGATCATCACCACAAGAAATCTCCGGATCACCCTTTATTGTGTTGCCATCATGTGAAGTTGTGACTTTCGGACCGACATGCTCACACTTTCGGATCATGACATCTTTCCATCGAGTAGCGGAAGCTTTATCGGTTCATGATATTTGCGCAGCAGTAGTAGCGTAAGCATAGTATAAAAATATCGTAACCGTGTTATGTAGATATGCACCACCATGATTTCTTCAATTAAGTGTGGATGATGTGAGCATGCGGCTTTGATTGACGCCTCAATTCGATCACCGCAACCGTCCAAATGTACCGCAAACAACAAGCTAGCAATAAAACACACGAAAGTGTCTTTGATCACTTTCGTTGAATTGAGGTACACGCCCACGGTTCCCGCTGATCAAGACAAGTATCGCCTGTGATCGTAGGATTCCTAAGAATCTCCTTGACAGGTTTCGCAATGTTCTAGCCGTTCTCAAACCGAACGCCTCAAAGAAGACAACACGGAGTGAGTGAACCAACAAATTGAGATTCACCGATTGATGAAAATGATTTGAAAACAATCGCGTATTGCTTGAAGAAAGAGTTTTGCAATACAACGAAGGTTTTATGAGAAAGATCAATTTTCAATCAAAATACTTTTGTATTAGAGAATGAGTACACATTCGACGTGCTAGCGAAAAGAAGAGATTCGCACATCGAACGGTTTTTCTAAAAGTATTTTTCAATCGAGATACTTTTGAATTTGAAAACATGAATACACATTCGACGTGCTAGAGAAAAGAAGGTTTGCACATCGAACGGTTTTTCCAAAAGTATTCGCCAATTCCATTCTCGACCAAGGTTGATTCAAGAATGAATCTCCCATCGCTTCTATCCGCTTGTCACAAGCTTGATCTTTGCAAGATTTCACATGTCACCCACCAAGAGCTTGTTTGATGTTGGCTCTGAAGGATTTCCATCTTCATCGTGAATATTTTTACATATCACTCGGATGTTCCGCAATACCACAAGGATAATGCGAGGACTCTTAATATATACTTACTTTCCACATTGTGTGAAAAGCAAGTCTTCATTAATTTTGTGTCCTAATGAGATATTGTGGATGATCTCTTGGCTCTAGACTCAATAGTGCATATTTGGTTCCTTTGTTGGAGACTAGGAGAGGGTCTCCTTCTTCAATATCAACAATCTCTAAGAGAAAGTCGATAGATTATGTAGGTTCCCGTGAGAATGAAACAAGCCCTTTAAGAGGAACTTGAGTGGTTTGGGAAGTTTAGTGCAAGGCATCACCGGGTCCATGACGTCTTGTCTTCAATACCAGTGTTACCTTAGTAACCACCAAGAGTATATGTATTGAACCCGTTTTCGCCTAAGGTTGAATTGATGGAGGGCTATTTCTTTTCACCCTTTTCACATTCATTTCTTTTTCATTCTTCAACCCTTCAAGCTTACCGAGACTTCATAACTAGAACCTTGTTGGGTTTATTCCAAGACTAGCTCGCCTCATCCGCACTCTTCCCATTTCTCACTTTTCTCCTTTTTCAATATACCTAAGGACTCTACACTATCTAGTGGATTGTCCTCGGTAGATCCCTCCGGCTCGGCGGATCGTGGAACGAATACCTAACCTAACCATCCTTATAACTCCATGCATAAAGTAAATTGGTCGGTCTTTTGGTATTGTTCTTTCCTTCATGAAACCAATTGAAAAATCATTTGGAAAAACAATCAAGGTACTTGTGATACGAGATCAAAGCATTTTGTACCTTAATAGTTTTGATCATTTAGAAAACCTCCCTCAACATGTGCGTATGATTTAGAAATTGTTTGGCACATGGAGGCAAGAGAACTTTGAAATATTTTCTTTGATCACAATTTTCATAGAAAAGCCATTTGATTTTCTTGGTAAAATTCTCCCCTCAATATGTGCATAGGATATTTGAAATCATTTTATCACATAGAGGCAAGAGTTCTTTTGAAGCACATCCACGATCACACAAGCCATTAAGAAACCATTTAAAACTCAATCAAGGTACTTTATAAATAAAACATAAAAGCATTTGCACCTTTTGCTAGTTTCTTTTCTTTTAAAATGCTCCCTCAATATATGCTTCGAGATTCGAAAGCGCTTAGCACATATGAGAGAGCAATACCGCACAATTAAATCAAAACGATCACCTTTATCAAATTTCATTATTAAATCACAAATTCTCCCCCGATCAAAAATATCAAACCCTTTGAGATTTTGGATCCCAAGTGATTTAATAAGGTTTAGAAAACATGGGAGAAAATGTGCCTGATTTAAATACTCATCTAGTTTTTGGATAAATCCTCCTCCTCAACATGTGCATTATGTATATTGAAATCGTTTGGCACATGGAGGCAGGAGTGCCTTTAAAGGACTAAAAACCAATTCCATTTAAAACAGATTTGAGATTTAAATCACGATCTCTCCCCGATCAAAATTTCAAACCATTTGAGATTTGTGATCCCAAAAGATTTAAATAATTTAGAAAATTTTGGGAAAGACGTGGCAAGATTTGATTTTGAAAGATGATGATAAGGACCATTTTAAGACATTAAAGATTGTTAGTGTCGTATGATAGTTTTAAGAGATCTTTTAGTAAAATAAAACAATTTCACAATCAAACAAGAATGTAAAAATTTCATTTTGAAAGATCTTGAGTTTTAAAGAAAAATCATACCATGACATAACATTAAATCTTTAGATCACCACTTTTATCGTACAAACGGAACTTTTGAAGAAATATCGTTTGAAAATATTTTATTTTAAATCACTCTCCCTCAATCCATGACATAAGTCGATAATTGAGTGACTTAAGTTTTGATAAAATGAAGTCCGTGATTTTCAAAATTTAGTCCAATATATTTTCAAAACAATATTTTCCATTTTCAAAACAATTTATTCAAATTTTTCAAAATTGTTTAAAATGGTATCCCGCACAAAGATACGTTAGGTGGTTGAGAAGCTTCGTTGTTGTTGTTGTAGGGTTTGAAGAAAACCGTCTGCAGATGCAATGAGACTTCTTCTTACGTTGCATTTTGAATGCCAACCGAGGTCAAATTAAGCTCCGCTTTCTTCAATCACTTAGAAGAAAACCATCTCGCGATGCAAGAAGACCTCTTACGTTGCATTTATGCCAACTCTCCATTGAAGTCCAATTAAGCTCCGCTTTCTTCATTTGTCAACCCAAGATATAGTTACCCTTTCCTTTCGCATCCAATCATCTTCAATTGTGGGATCCGGATCGGAACATTCTTTTATACCAATATACCGCATACGTTAGTGAACACACATACAAATATATGGTGGTCGACATCACCCAAACAACAATCGACTAATAAAAGTCAATTCAACATATCAATCGATCATATAAATGCATGGGAATAATGTGTTTATCAAACTCTAATCATCTAAACCTAACAATCATATCCTAGGCACCTAGTCCTTCAACATAGGTTAACATCATTTTTAATTAAGCATATTAGGATAATTAAGAAAGCTCGTTAGATGATATAGATTTGAAAACATTCTCCCCTCAATCAATGACTTATTTTCTGAAAAGTTTAAAAGCGCAAGTCATTGATTGAGTTTTCAATTTTATAAAAAACTCGAACCGATTGATTTTTGCAACTCATTTACCACCATTTTTGAAAACACCAAATATTTTTCTCAAGAATTTTAGACGGAAAAACATTTGTGTAGGAACAAAGCCCTTCGACATACTTTCCTTGTTTTGTTTTAGGATAAGTGCACGAAATATTTGAAAATTGTTTTAGCGCAACACTTTCCTTTCTTTAAAAGAGCGGGTTGCTATCGAAATAATAGCAAACCATAGTTTAAGCACGGGTTACAATCAAATAATCGCAAGCCATAGTTTTGAAGAGCGGGTTACATCAATTAATCAGAAGCCATATTTTGAGACATGTTTTGAAAAGAATATTTACACCTCCTCGCCGAACTTCATCTATGGTCCCGTGCCATTATTGAATGACATTTCTAAGACCGTAGATGTTATCGATACCGTAAGACATGTCTTGAGAAAACATATTTTTGGTATTTTTCAAATTTTCTCGATTTTTATGGGTTTTTGAAGGTTTTATATTTTTCTATTTTCTTTTGTTGGTTTTATATTTTGTATTTTGTTTTATATTTTTGATTTTGTTTTTCCGATATATACAAAGATAGAGAAGATGATATAGTAAAAGAAGATGATGATACGAGTACCGAGATAAGGATATCGAACAACCCGTCGTAGAAGATAGAAGTCATCATCTCTTAAACATTCACCACCAAAGCTTCCGAGGCTCTTGAATCAAGAGAAATTGAACCATCCGAAAGTGAGACTTTGGCGCCTTCCCCAAACCGAAAATCCTTATGTTGAGCGATTCAAGCTCTATTTCAAGCTTGCTTTAGCCAGTGCACAAAGAAGCACACCATTATCATAAATCCATACCGCTCCTTTTAAGAATAATCACCGTGATTCTTCGCTCGAGGTTATATCATCCAATAGAACAACAACGTATCATCCCACATTTAAATAATCTTCTCAAATTTCTTTTCCATCAAGTCCAAGCGATCCATTCCAAAAGGTGTCAAGAGAACACTTCCCCAGTAGTTGAATTGATGCGCCGGCCTCTTTGTATAATGCTCAAGAACTCTCCCAATACACATCATGAGGGAATGAAAACACCTCCCCATGTTCACATTTTTCTTCCCGGATGACCATGTATGAAGCTCAAGAACCCGATACACCAATACCCAAGAGCTCTCCCGAATACACATCATGAGGGAATGAAAACACCTCCCATGTTCACATTTTCTCCCCCGATGAAAGTGTATGAAGCTCAAGAACCCGGTACACACATTCCCCAAAGAGAGAATAACCGATAACATTGAAGAAGCAGCCAAATCACGATTATCTCTCGGGTGACAATCTCATGGATGTCAACTCCGAATAAGTGATTATATCTCGAATCACCGATTAAGCCCTCAAGTGAAACAAATGAGCATCCCCAATGTACACAATTCTTTCCCCGATGATTGCGATAACATCGAAATCATCACACACTTGTGTACCTCTTTATCTTCGAAACTTTCTTTACATCTCTTCCCCACGTAGTTGGAATAAGAACACTAAACGCCTTGATGAGTAAAACCTTGAGTTTCTCTCGGTCATGACATTTGTTTTCCCGGATATCTTCAATCACTTAGAAGAATTAAGTTCATCAAGTTTACTCGCCATGAGTCAAACCTTGAGTTTCTCTCATGTAATAACATTTGTCTTCCCGGATATCTTCAATTACTTAGAAGTATTAAGTTCATCAAGTTTACTCGCTTAGATGCTTGTCTCCTTCCCCTTGTTGGTTTTGATACTTGTAATCAACAACATATTATAAGCCCAAATACTTGAAATCTTTGAGAAGATCATTTGAAGTCTTTGTGAGAATCAACTTGTCAAGAATGTGAGCAAGTCTAATTGGGATTAAATTTGACATATCACATTCCCCAATTAGTGCTCTCCCTAAACCGACAATCTGCTTGATAAATGCCCGATTAAGAAGAAGTCTTTAGATCATTAAATGCAACTCGCCTTTAGTCTTCTAACATGTAGCGAAAATGTAGAATGATCAGACTCGACCTTCTTCAAGATTGTCCAGCTTGGGGAATAGATAGTTAACATCTTCAACTCACCAAAACCAAGAACATCACCAAAAGCATCCCAATCAACTTACATCTTGCAAATCCCTTAACTAAAATCCTCCCAATCAAACAAGAATGTAAAGATGTTCATCAAGGAAATCAAGAATCGTGCCAAGAACGAACACACAAAATGGTAACACCAAGCAAACAATCACATCAAACAAGAATGAAGGTTGTTCGAATCATCATGTTGATGTGCACGTGAAGCATTAACCGGAAGCACTTTGTCAATAAACTCATATCCCCAGAAGATGTCAACTAACGGCTCTTAGAAGAAACTCCATGTGAAGATGACCCGATAAGAAGAAGCTCGGTTCTTACATGAGTTTAGAGCCGTATGACCATTTATTTCTCAAATAATAATCAACCATGCAAAATTTCACACTTTTCTCCCCTCAAGAATTGCATACGGAGTTGCCATTCTTGATTAAATAAGTGAAAATCATCCGAATGTTCTATTCACACTTCTCCCCGCAAAATAAGCACATGATGTCGCCATCTTCATTATAATCGAGCAAGTGGAATGAGAAAACAATCGCTGGTAGCCCGGTTCACTTGATGACCAAGCGCATGGAAAAGTATGAAGCATGTTGATGAGAATGGTCATAATAAGAAGATTTCTCTTCGTAAGATAAAGCGACCGACACGCATACTTTTCTTTTCTTTAACGAGGCTTGAACTGCTGTGTTCACGAGGCATGAAGATAATGCGAACTACATTTCTTTTCTTTGAGTACGAGGTCCGACATACATCATAAGAAGATTTCTTCTTTGGAAGATAAAGCGCATCAAACGCATACTTTTCTTTTCTTTGAGTACGAGGCGAGGCCCGAATCGAAGTGAATGATTCATACGTCATAGCCGATTGAATATCAATGTTGAGTAACTTGAACCCGTGAGTTATGAGATATCAACTTTTGTTATCCATACTTTAAGCCACCCATGTATTGAAGGATCAAGTATCTCGCACCGAGTAAGGACTACCGCACTAATATTACAAACTTGATTGCATATATTTTGGTTAGTGACATCGTATCCAAACCCTTTGGGGTTTCACGGTCAACATTGAGATTGCCATTGGTAAACATATTTCCGTAGGTATCCACCTAAGTCCAAAGATCCTTAAACATTCTACCGATGGTATCCACTTATGGCAAGGTCTAGGATTGTAAGGCTTCTATGCATAGTGGAAGACTTATCCTTGTTCCTAGTTTCCAAAGATTTAGCAGCTTGGTATCCATCTAGGCGAAGTTTTTGGTTTGCTTTGCTTCATAACATGTTGAACCTTAGTCACATTAGTAGTCTTAGTGGATTGTACCTTGGCATGTGAATTAGGAAAATGTTTCTTATGTGGAAAAGACTCGAATTTCTAGTTTTGTTTTCTACATGCTTAGCATTCTTATGCACGTAACTACTCTTAGATGTACGCCAATCCCTAGTCTTTTGAGTGTTCCTAGGTAGTGGTTTACAACTACTAGCGCTCTTTGAAATCTCAGAGAATTCATCACCCTAGGTCTTGCACCTAAAATTCGCCTTTTCGAATCATGCCTTTTTCCTAGCTTCTTCTAGATAATAGTTCTTCCACAAGTCATTCATATCATATGAATTCTGGGTTTTAATGCTTGGTTTTAACACTGTTTTCGAACTAATCCTAGAGGTGCTGGGAGTAAAAGTAGTTGCATGTTGAGGTTTAGAGGAACTAGAAGCATGACTCTTAGGTAACACAGGTGAAGTGACTGGTTTTGACAAAACTTGTTTCTCATCAACTTGGGAGGCAAACCGTGTTTTTGAAAATTTTAGTCTTTCGGATATAAACGCAGAGGGTCGCCTAACAATGCACCGGTTTCTAATGGGTTGAGAAACCGGTTTCCCAAGGTTGATGGTTTTGTAAACTTAGTGCTCACACTTTTCCCCACAGTTTTCCTAAGCTCATTCTTTAAGGCAACAATAGCGAAACTCTTATCCTGAAGTTGAGCTTTGAGTTCATCAATTTTTTCTATCAAAGAGTTTGTTTTTTCCATTGACTTAGTTTTAGCTTCTTTGACAGAGTCACTTAGTTCTATGTGATGCTTTCTTAAAGACTCATTTTCCTTAAGTAATTTAGCCACATAAATTGACAGTTCATTATTTCTTGTTATAATAGCATCAATGTCTTGTGTATTCATGACTAAATTACTTTTCTCATTCAAGACAGAAATATGTTTCTTCAGATTGTAAATGGTTGACTCTTTGTCTTGAAGTCGAGCTTTCAAAGTGTTAATTTCAAAAGTTCACGGAATTCGTGAAGTTCCGGTTTTTACATGGTTTGTTAAGTTGAAAACTTTCTTCTTTACTCGAATCGCGATTTCAAGTGAAATGCAATGTTTTTCAAGATTTGAGAATTTGTTTGAAAGTTCATCAAAAGCCTTCTTATCAACCATATCTTTTGTTTTGAAACACTTAATCTCGCACTCACCTCGAATGTAACATTTATGAAAGTCATGTTCAAGATCATGATCATTTTGTTTAAGTACTTTAGCGATGCACTATGTTGAACAAGAAAGGGTACCTCATTACATGACACCGCTCAATTTCTCGTCCGATATCCGCATCCACATCATGTGTAACAAGAGTCACCGGACACGGATGTGTCAAGCTTATCAATCTCGAGCCTCAGATTCAAGTACAACCGATCCATCATCCGGTGTTTTACCCGACTCATCATTATTTGTTGTCTCGCACATTCTCGCATTCAAGAACACCCGATTCTTCAATGATACATTACCCAACTTATCACAACAATCTCTCAATCGCACTGCACACTCATCCACTTTTTCATCCGTCTCGAGTAACTTCCTCAATATACTTCTCCACATTATCCATGAGATGGATAAGTGTCTCTAAGAACACACTAATTTCCATTCCAAAGTGTTTCTTGAAAGACACTTCACCATGTCTTGATCATAATCGATGTGAATTCCTACTTATGAATGACCGAAATTGGTTGTGGATCACTTGAAGTGCAAGACCGAACTACCCTTTTGAACCTTTTCTTTATCAAGTTGTTGTTCTAATTGTTCTAAGTTCAATAGTAACGTTCCGTTAATGTGGATAAGTCTTGACGGAAAATGGCAATGCATGTTCGCTCCATTCTTATCGGTGTGAGTAACATGAGGTGTGAGTGAAGTAGATGATAAGGTTCAATGCTACTTTCCTTTGCATGGCATTCGTAGTCTAAACAGTGCAATTCTCTTTCTTCGCATCAACACGAAGATCTCACATCCTCATTGATTAATTCAAGCATCTTTAATCGTTCGATGTAGCATTCATTATCATTGTTGTCCACAACATCATACAATTTAAGCACTTCAAATCACCGGGTCAAGAGAGTAAGACATGATGTGGTAGAATGCACGGATTTTACAAGTCTATGATTTAAACCGAGAAATAGAATCTTCATGGGATTTTACTAAAATCAAGACCAAACCGTTAAGCAATGACCAATGGAATGTGTTAAGATGATCGATGGATCGACACAATGATAGACAATTGTGTGTTAGGTCTTATGATTGTTTATGGGATAAGCGAGATGTTGTTTGGTTGTGATTTGGGTTGGTTGTTGCACGATTTTATGGAGAAATTTAGGTCTAAAACTTAAAAGCTCAATAACTTCCTTTCGGAGAGGATTTGGGCCTCGAAAATTCGTTTCACGACATCGTGGTGAAACCTCACAATATTCAGTCTGTTCCGTCGCTTTGACAGTATTTCAATGAAACGGAGTTACGGATCAAAAGTTATGGCCGTTTGAAGTTTTGACGTAAAAAGTCAACTTTGGTCAAACCTCTTCTTCGTAAAAATCAACCAAGTCGCTATAACCCTTGAACCAAGTCGCTAAGCACCAAGTCGCTAAGTAGCAACTCGCTAAATCACCAAATCGCTAAGCACCAAGTCGCTAAGACCTAAGTCGCTGGACACAAGTCGCTACAGCACCAAGTCGCTAAACAGTCAAGTCGCTAAAGAGCAACTCGCTAAGATCCAAGTCGCTAGTAACAAGTCGCTAATAATTTGCACTGCAACTCGCTAGCACTTTCTGAAGCAAGTCGCTAACCTCACTAAGTCGCTAGCCGTAGTGGAGAATCCACTAACTTGTACTATTTGTCGGCTTGTCTCAATAGACAAGTCGCTAGGACCAAATCGCCACCAAACAACACTACAACTCGCTGATTTTTTCTAAACCAAATAGCTAGCAAGAAAGTTATACCGTGAGCCAAGTCGCTAACTTGAAATACTTCCAAAACACACTTTTCAATCCAAAAACAACCCAACCACGATGATTCAAGCCTTCCAAATCACAACCTAAACACTTATGATGATCCTAAACACAAAAGTACAATCAAAATCCAAACTTTAACACAAGAAATCAACCAAATGATGCAAAACCACTAAACTTTCTCAAACTCAAAACCACCTAAAACCACTAGAAATCCAAAGATATGTAAGAGATGATCTAACCATGGCTCTTGATACCAATTGTAAGATATTGGATTTCATAAACACATAACATAACAATAATATGGGTCGAATTATTTAGAGTTTAGAGAGAGAAAGTGGGAGCCTTTCTAGAGAGAGAAAGTGAAAGAAAACATAGAAGGTTAGATTAAGATGAATGAAGGTCCAACCTCTACCTTGGGAGGTAGAGGGTATTTATAGTTACAAACTAACGACCTCCTTCGGATCGTGGATCGTGCATACAGTGGGTAAAGACCCGTCCTTCCTCCACGGTGTTGCTCTAAACTAAATAACTAACTAAATAACTAGTAAATAACGAATGTCTACGAGCTAACTTATGCTAGATTATATTTGGGGTGACCGACTCTTCACTATGGAATTTCTAATTCCTAACACTTCCTTGTATAGATCATGGGAATTGACTTGACTTTGGACTAATTAGAGCTTTCATATTAGTTGGTTCTCGCGTATAAGGTATGGATATCTGGTCTTATTCTTTTATTTGCGAATATGATTGTATGGATTCTTAGCTAGTACTTATTCGCTTGACCATTGATCCATCGTTATTGCATTGTACAAATGATCTTTTGTGATATATTGTTAGTACCTCATTGTTATAATGACTCTTTCGATTCATTGTTATTGCTTCATTGTCATTGGACCCTATTGTTATTGAACCTTATTGATTGGTATTGTGACCTTTAAACATGGGTATTTGAGCTATTAACTACTCATGGAGGTACTATGGGCGCGTCATTGTGGCACAAATGACGTGACACTATCTTTGGCGGTGTGATTAGTCCACGGCGTTTCCTCATTATTGGTGATATATGGGATTTATAGGAGGCGTATTGGTCGACCATAGGCATATTGTATTGTTATTGTTATGGATGGAAGCGAGTGCCCAACACCTCATCCACCATTGTTTGGTACTTTGGATCTGCAGGTCCATGTACCCATTGTATTGTTTTTGGTTGATACTTGCTTTCTGTAAGTGTTAGTATATTGCATTGAGCTCAAACCCCATTAAAACCTTACCCATTGAATTTACATATTGAATTTCCTTATTGAACTTAATTATCGAACTTGCATATTGAATGTATCCTATTGAACTTACCTCATTGATTTGCCACTTCTATGATCTTTAATTCATTGATTGGAACTACCTTTAAAAACTCCTTCATTGAATATTTGTTTATGATCATTTTTGCTTTTTGTTTCGTATTACTTTTGTGTTATCCGCGCATTGAGCTTTTCGCTCAGCCACATTTTCTTTCCATTCGGCAGGTATTCAAGGTTTGGGACATAGAGATTAAGAGTTGGACTAAATAGCATGGAATGTTAGAGATTTATTATTTTGGCCTGTTTAGTTCCTTTCAAATAAATTCGTAGCAATAAATTTTAGTTTTGAGCGGTTTGGAACACCTTATGTTATTTCTTTATTGGAGTATTCATTAGACTTGGACTTTGCTTTATTTATGTATCATTTGTGTAGCCTCTAGTTCCTTGTAATTGGGGTGTTGTACTATACATGATTCATCTATTTAACATACCGACACATAAATTTCTCAAACATACATATCTCTCGCATAAAACAAATTATTCATATCATTATCACAACCACTGCTCCACGACATGTTCCCCACGAAGGAAGAAGTGGTAACGCGGGTTGCCACTCTCGAAGAACATTACATTACCGTCACTTTCTTTTCCCACGAACTCAGTACCTTTGTGTCCTTATTGTACATGACCTTTATTTTCTTAACGACGATCATTGTCATCATATCCATAAAATCACATATCATACAAACACACATTCTATTCTACACCTTCTTGACATATGAAACATATACATGAATCCCGTATCTCGACTCATGCTCCCGGTCACCACCAATCTCTTTGGAAAACTACTATTCTTCTATTTTGTCAAACAATCTAGCACAACTTTATCTCCTTATATTTTGTCAAACATTGTATTACCATTTAATGTTCCTTCTCCTTTGTTAAAAGTTTTATTCGGCTATTTATTATACTTATTTTTGCTAATGTCTATACAAATATTCGCATACTTGCACAAACGGTATGATTATAAGTTCGGAGGATCTATCTACTGTAAGATAAGGTACTATGAATGAGTATCGGTAACAAGTGTTCTTTGTCATGGCAGAATATGAGATGGGGTGTGGGTACTATTCAAGAGATTAAGGGACTAGGATGTTGATGTTGCAAGGTCGCATGACTTGCAGGTGTTACAAGCTTCGGATTGGACTTCCAGTGGTACTGGAACTGGAGTATGGGGTGTCGTGAACTTTCAGGTTTCCTTGCCGAAACTTGCAAAGATGATCAAACTGTTAGCCACACCCCCATCCATGATTAAGCTTCAGCGTAAGAATAAGTATTGGGTTGGAGAATAAGATAATATGAGTGAGAGAGAGTGTAGTAAATACTCATATCCAATGCTTATCAAGTGAGGTGGTTAACGGGTATTTATAATACTCTTTGGCGCACCTTTTTAGCTCACAGTTCGTGGCTCAGGCTTGTTCTACGGGTAATATGCTAGCCTCGCTGATCCATTAAAAGTCATAAGACCGAACGAGGTGTTCTTGGTGCTATGCTTCTTTGTTCATGGTGCTTGGCTGCTTGCTTTCCGATCCACCGACTAGCAGGTTGTTCCTCTTAGGATGCTAATGCCTCCGAAACTTATTGGGTTCTACCCAAGGTTAGTATCTCCGAAGGAATATTCAGACATCCAGGAGTGTTCGGAATTATAAATGAATGTATAATAGTTTATCAACATATTAAGGTTAGGTTAGTTGTCTGGTAAACATCTACTCACATCCAACATCCAAATCTACTCTCATATTTATCAAATCACACACAAAATTCACATTGACCTTACCAAACATCTTGATAACCCAAGGCCCGATCAAAATAAATTGTCATTCACGAAAGGCTCATTCTTAATCTACTCACATCCAACATCCAAATCTACCAATTGCAGAGATTTTTGTTAGAAAAAATACACCAATGCTCGAATAAATTCACTACTTCACTAATATCACATGAACCGGCCCAATTAAAATACCAGATTTCATATCATGATCCACGTATACAATACTTACTCAACAAAACATGTCCAAGCCTACAAACAAAAATACGACGCTCGGCCAAAATCTCAACTGTGAACCAATCATACTCATCAAGTATAATAACACGAACCATAATCCTGATATAATAACACGAACTCTACTTTTAACATTGAATCATCGGCCCATGTAAACAAAATAGACACACTGGTCAGCCCATTAACCATTTCCACAGAAACCCTAATCCCACGGGTATTTATCACAACTTATCTCACTTCAACCTAAAAAATCTCACATAATCTCTAACCCTAAGTATTCTCAATCAAACGCCTCTCACAAAAACTTCGTCCCACCTAATACGCAGCACCAAAAAAATTCTCATCACAAATTAGACCAAACACTTATCTTAATTATTATTAATAACCGAATGATAGCCCTTTTTATCAACAATCCTCCAATGAAGAACAAGAAGTTGTAGACTTGAAGATCTTGTACGGGTTTAAGGTAGGTCGATTTGATTATTGTCGAATAGTTGTTTTTCTCGTCCATGTGACATAAAAAGAAACGAACCAAGAAAAATAGAATAGCAAACATGTTATATCTCTGATTCTATATGTTCGAATAAACAAAATTGAAGCTTTTTCTTTTATCGATATTGGACTAATTGATTGAGACTTGGATCAATGATGTGATTTCTAACATCGAAATAGACCTTTGGTCTAGAAGTAACTCTTGAGTTCCACGAAGTTAGAGAAGCTGAGATCAATAAATATCATTGCTATAGTTTAGTGTACGAGTCTTGGATCTATGATGATTTAATCTTGTTCGAAATATAATCATTTAATCATTGGGTAGTTATACCACATGAACAAGATAACATGAGATCTGGATGAGATTCTTTGTTAGATTCAAATGTTGTATGATGAGACTTGATATTTTGATGTAGATATGATGTAGATGTAATCTTGTTGAAGTTGGTTTGAGAGATGAATGATGTTTATGTTAAAAGTTTGATGTTGATGTTGTTGAAGTTTGTTGATTGTATGATTCAAATACTTCTGCTGATGTGATATTACTGTTGTAGTTGATTGATGATTTAGTAATGATACATGATGCTTGAAGACTTCATCTTGTATTACTAACAACAGATTTCAAACCGCTTTAAAAAAAGACAAGTCGCTTACTTTTTTAAACACAAATCGCTTTTTCATTTTCTTTTAACAAATCGCTTTCAACCATTATAAATACAACTCGCATACCAGTATTTTGAACATGACAAATCGCTAGCCATTTAAGGACAAAACGCTCAAAAGCATTTTGACACAAGTCGCTTTCAAAAAATAAGGACAAGTCGCTTTCAATGTAGACTTTGAGACAAGTCGCTTAAGCCATTTCAATCTTACAAATCGCTTCAGCCCATATCATGACAAAACCATACCAAAGAATCTTACAAATCGCTTACAAAAACATGTTTATGACCGTTTTAGATTTGCTAAAAGACCATATAAAGCCAATATTATTTGATATTCAATCATAAAATCTGGTTATAGTTTAAAAAAAGATTCAAGAAAATGGTTAACAAAACAGTTTTGACATCAAGATAGAAACTGCATAAACTAGAAAACCATATAACCACCAGCAGACTTGATGTACGCAAACCAGATATGTTTAAAATCAGCATCAAAACAACAACGAACATCAAGACCAGCAGAAACAAACTAAAACCAGCAGCAACAGTATAAACCATCAACAACAAACCGCATTCAAAAATGAACAAACCACATAAAGAACCCGCTAAAAACCATGGAATAAACCACGAGAATCGACACAAACAACGTAACCTAGGCTCTGATACCATTTGTAGGATCGTATAAAATATGTTGTTTAGATGATTCGGGTGGTCTAGGATGGTGATGATACAAGAAAGCCATGGTTAGAGAGATGAAGAGAGGAGAGGGAATTCTAGAGAGAGAAATATCAAAACAAATGAAAGGTTAGCTTAGAAGTTCCAACCCTTCCATGAATGGAAGGGGTATTTATAGTTACAAAGATTACGTCCTCCTATCGGACTGTGGATCAGGCATACAGTGGGTAAAGACCCGTCATTCCTCCATGGTGTTACACTACGCTAAACTAAACTAATAACTAACTAATAAACTGATAACTAACGATATGTCTACGAGCTAACTTATGCTAGATTATATTTGGGGTGACCGACACTTCACTATGGAATTTTCAATTCCTAACAATAACCTTGTGAAAGCCATGACCAATAGTGATAGGAAGGTTATTGCTATCTCAACTCCCGAAGCTTCCGGTGTAGAGATTAAGGACCCAAGTAAGTTAGCTAAGCACGTTTAATTCGTCAATACCATCACCTTAGTGAAACCAAATAGAACAAATGACGAAGCGAACCATGAGACGGTACTTGAGGTTAATGAAACTCCTAGGAATGAAACAACCGAGGAAGTAGATGAAGTAGGCAATGACTATTTCAATAAGTTTCCTACGGAAGAAGAACTCTCTCGCCACCCACACTTAGTACGAGACCTCCGTCACATGTATGTTAGGAGAAGCCATAGGATCAAGTATGGGAACCCTTGGAATCTTAACATACCATGTTGCATAGGAAACCTTTTTGTGGCAAAGGCCTACATTGATCGCATGTCCCCGAAAAATATCATGACTAGCACCTACTATAATTGGGTAATAAAGAAGCCTATCCCAACTAGGCAAGATCCCGATAATCCTAGGGTTAGTTGCAATTTTCTTGGTAAAGTTAAGGGATTACCCATCTATGTAGGTAGTTTCACGTTTCCTATGGATTTCATAGTTGTGAATGATATTAGTACGACCATAGATCCTAGCTTGTCCTATGTTATTCTAGGAAACCCTTTCATAGAAAACACCGGAATGACTTATGATCCGTCGTTAGGAATAGTGAGATTCAAGGATGAGACCGATGATGTAGCCTACCAAATGCCCTTTAAGATTGAGAAATTTTCATCATTATCCAATGATGAAAAAGAACTTAAGCTATCGGTCTACTATAGGAATGAGGAAGATAAGGAGAAGGGAGTTGATTATGTGATGAATAAGATTTTCAGGTTCTATAAGAATTTCTTGAAACTAGGACCGGAATATAGAACGGATTGGGGAGAAGATGACTTTTTAGAAAGATGCATAATAGGGCATTACTACAACATGGAAAACCCCAATCGAGACCGTCATGAGGAAGAAGGTGATGGTAACGAGATCACGTAGGGGCACGACTTCGAGTCTAGCTACAAGACTCATAAATAAAGAAAAGCATTTCGTGGGAGGCAACCCATGCTTAATTGTTTGCTTGTTTGTGTGTCGTATATCTTTTATTGATTGTTTATTCTCATGTTTGAACTTGTAAAAATGCTTTATTTTGTCTTTAACCTCGTCTTAATTACATATAAAGGTATTTTACAAAAGGGATAAGTGTAGGGAGGATTACACACGTTTTTAAAAAGAACGTGAACATGAGAATTAAGATTATTGAAAAGATATACATGTGTGATTGTTCGAGTCAAATGGTTGTATCGTGTCATAATGGATGTTTTTGAAATATTTTCCATTCTAAAGATATAAATTTTCCAATTTTTTCCGAAAATCGAGACCGGTTTACGTCGGGATAACTTTGACGTCGGGAGGAGTAGAAACAAACTTACTATTTTTCTCGTTTTCGTACTACTTATAAAATTTTGGAATTTTCAGTGTCTTAATTTTCGAGAAAATCTGTAAACATCCATTCCACAAGCATTATATCCTAGTTTAGTAGAGTCATATATATATATTGTTACAACCGATTTTACGTGAAGGTTTCGTTTGTTTTCTTCAAGTGTGCAGGTTTTATTTATCAAGAAGAAGATACATAATATTTGGATGGAGCTTTTCACGCAAACATTCTTCTTGGAAAAGATTTAACCACTACTTCACATGGATCCTACCGAGCTAATCAGGGGAGTACGAGTTTCTTTCGTTTTTAATTACCTTCCATTATCATAACTTTGATACTTTAGGAGAACATTGGGGACAATGTTCAGTTTAAGTGTATGGAGGGAAAATAAAACGGGAACTTTGAAACTATGCATATCCTTGACTATTTGCTTTGTCCAATTTCATTTGTGTAATAAACCATGAGAAATATTTGTTAGGGTAATTTTGGCACCAAATTTAAAATTTTTCATGACATGTAGGAGTGGGCCATTAGTCTTAATAAAGCGCCTCATGGATAGGAAGTTATATGACTAGCACAAAACCCTTTACCACTTAAATTCCACCCAAAATGTGAGTGTTAGCCGTAATAATATTTAATAGAAGTGATGGTCATTCATGTTTAGGAACTTTGTAACGTGTGTTAGATATCGTGATAGAATAGTCAACAGGCTCGTGGATTGGCTAAGCTAAATGGCTAATAGTTATGTTAAGCTAGCTTTATGTAAGTTATTGTCCAATCCAAGTCCAATCCAAGCCCTAGCCTAAGCCCATAAGGGCGTTTGTATGGAAGTATATATACCCCTCCAATGGTCATTTGAGGGGTGTGCTTGAGTGTGTAAGTGTGTGTTTTCCTTATGAAATATAGTTTCATGTTCTTTCCTTTATCTCTCTAAAACATACATATCAATATCATCATTCAAGTCACCACCTTTCTTCATCTTCTTCTTTACGCATAAGCTTGTGTTTTACGTGTTATACTCGTGTGGTAAAGTGGTATACGTGATAAGGTTGATAGAAAAACAAGGTATTACAATTGGTATCAATCGCCTAACAATGGTTTAGGAGTGTTTGTGTTCATTTTTTGTTGAAACTTTTCCAACAAGTTTCGTTTTTTATATAAAAATGCAAGCTTTTTGAATAAAGTTTTGATTTTTACGTGTTTTTAAGCTTAAAGTTGTAGTTTTTATTGATCATTAAGTGTTTTGGAAGAAGTTTGTGCAAAAAAAATCGTTTGGAAACGTGTTTTTGGGTGCAAATTAGTGTTTTTGACAAAATTTGGGCATTCTACTCGTAAGGATTTCAAAGTCAAAAAGTCAAAACCCTAGTTTTACTCGTAAGGATTACTACTCGTAAGAACCAAATCTTACTCGTAAGCATTTGGTGAAGAATCTTCGTGCAACAACGGTTACTCAGTACTTCCCTCACTTGGATAAGTTTGTGGAATACTTCGACTTGTGGATATCTCTCACGCTTGGACAAGTGTGAAGGATTTTGGTTTATAACCTAATCTTACTCGTAAGGAAATCTAACTCGTAAGGAAGTCTTACTCGTAAGGAAATCCTACTCGTAAGCAAATCCTACGCCTAAGCACCAAATCTTACGCCTAAGCTCAAGTTTACGAGTAAGATCTTCAGCAAAACTTCAAACGGCCATAACTTTTGAACCGTAACTCCGTTTTTAGCGTTCTACCCATCAAAACAATCGTGAGAATGAGGAGAATAGCACGGGGTCAACCTTCAAGTCCTAAAAATGCTCCGAACAGAAGTTATTGATGTTTTTAAGTTTTCAGACCGAATTTTAACTACAACAACTGAGCTTAATCTTCATCAAACACAACTCCTTTATCGTTGAATCAATCCTACATCAACTTTATCAGTAATACCTTCATCAATGGCAACTCAACAAGACATTCATGCAGCCGTTGCCGAAAACCGTCCTCCTATGCTGGAAAAAGGTGGATATCTTCAATGGACAAGTCGTATGCTCCGCTACATCAAAACCAAACGTAATGGAAAATTGATGATTCAATCCATTACGAAAGGACCCTTCAAGCCACGACAAGTCCAAGACCCTGGAGATCCTACTGGAACACCACCTGTTCAACCATTTTTTCGTGAGCAACATGAATCAGAATACAATGAAGAGGATAAGAAGCAGGTTGAAGCAGATGACATGGCAATACACATTGTCCAACTGGGTTTACCAAGAGACATCTTTCTTCTTTGTGAAAATTTGTGAAACCGCTACGATATGTGGGAGCGTGTTAGACGACTATGTTATGGAACATAAATTGGTTAACAAGACATGGAGAACAAGTCGCTAACCGAATGGGAAAGGTTTACATCCACTCCAAGAGAATCCATTGAATCCTACTATGGAAGGTTTTGAACTTTAATGAATGAGCTTATCAGAAACAAGTTGGCACCCAGAACTATCGTGAGTAACATCAAATTTCTCAAAAATCTTCCAGAAGAATGGGGACGATATGTCACTATTGTCAACCAACCAAAGGACTTACATCCGGTGAACTTTGATCAACTCTACGATCTTCTGAAACAAAACCAAGCTGAAGTCAATGAAGTTAGGAAAGAAAGATTGGCAAAGAATCATGATCCCTTGGCACTAATTGCAAAAACTCCAGTGAACACACAACAACAACCCTCATCATCTTCCAATAACAACAAGTTGCAGCAATACATTCCATGACCATAAGTCGTTATCCTCAACAACAATTCTACCCACCGAACAACAAGTCATACAACAACAACGATATCCACAATACCGGGATCAAGGAATCACCGACCTTGAAGTTTGAACAAGCGAGGCTTTGTCAAATATATTTGCTTATTTGACTAAAGTATTCAAGGACGCTATTCCACACCAACTAACAACAACCAAAGTTTCTTCAAACACTTGCAGGAAAATTGCGGTAGGGTTTGAATATGGGTCAACAAGGACAAATGGTTGGAGTTATTGGGAATCAACAAGGATATGCTCTTGGATTTCGGATGGGTGTCAGCGGTTCCGTGTCGAGGTGTCGATTGCGTCAAAATGTTGGAAATCGGATGGGTCAAAATGTTGGGAATAGAGCAATGGGTAATCGAATGGGAATGTTGCGGCTCGATCGTTGGGAATTATGGAATATGAATCAAGCTAATCGGGTTACGTGCTTCAACTGTCAAGGAGTGGGTCACATGGAAAGGAATTATCCTACTAAGCCGAAAAAGACGAATTTTGTATATATTCAGAAAGCATTGCCGTTGACACATAAGAATGAAGCAGGGATGCAGTTGAGTGTTGAGGAACATGACTTTATAGCTATTATGGATGAAATGGAAGACCGAGAGGACATCAATGCAAACTGCATCTTCATGGCAAATCTTCAGGAGGCTAAGTACGACACTGATTCCGACACACCTCCGGTTTATGATGCCAATGCAGTATATGAGGTACCAATCATTGATCCATGCTATAACAATGTCATATTTGATGTGTTTACTCATGACGACGATTCGCGTGACGCCAGCACCTACTTATGATACATTCCTGGACGATCCGAGTAGTAGCAATATTAACTCTGAAACTCCAGATGTGGATCCTAGTAGAGGTTGTGTGGCACAAAATACTGAGACTGATAAGGAAACACGTGCCTTATTTGAATCATTGATTAATAATTGTGGCATTGAAATTGAGAAAGTGAAAAAGGTCAATCGCGATGTTAAGGCCGCGAATGATAAATTGACCGCTGAGCTTGAGAGGTACAAGGAGAACGCTAAAGCTTTTGAATTTCACAAAAATAAAGATTCAGAATTAGAAATTGGTTATCGAAATTCCGTTTTAAGAGAAAAACAATTGCAAATCAAGTATGACACACTTGATGTTAATTTGAGCTTGAAAATTAAATCTTTAAACGAGGAAATTTCTAATCTTAACAACCAACTTTCTAAACAAAAAGCAACTTATTCTGATCTTGAAAAAGAGAAGAAAAAGTTGATAGCTGATTTTTCAAAACGTGAAGATTCTCTTCATGATGAAATACTTGAGAAAAATGAAAAAAATCAACAAATTGGAAAATTTGCTTGTTACAACGGGTCACTCAGCTCAAACAACCAATATTTTAATAAATCAAACAAATTAGTATTTTCATACAACTCAAAAAATGGCTCTTGGTTACAAACCTCCTTGTGCACTCAAGAAAGCTCAGAAAGAACATAATGTTTTCTATAATGGAAAAGCTTTGTTAGATAAACATGAACCCGTAGAAGTTCGTGACTCTCATAAAACATTAGAACTCATCGAGGAGAGTCGAGCAAAAATGAAACAAAAGAACCCAGAAATGAAACTAATCGATTACAACATATCTAACAAACTTTCTGGAATTACTTTTGTTCCGCAAAAAGAAAAGTCAAAGTTTTCCATCACACCAAGTGTTTCAAACAAAGAGTCAAAATCAGTTTCAAAACCAGTTTCAAAACCCACAGTTGTCTCAAAATCTCTTTCAAACATGGAACAAATGTCTTCAAACAATCCTTTTAACACAAGTGATGCTAGAAGATTTTTAGATGACGTTAAAACTAGAATTGGGGAACTTCAAGAGATTGTTAAAACTGAAACCAATATCTGTACTAACATCTGGTTTTCTAGTTTTGATGTTGAAATAAAAAAGGTTTTTGAAACTCAAATTGCCATTCCACTAAATAACATAAGTGCGAGGGTAATTCATTTTGAACAAGCATTCTTGAAAGAAACACGTGACTTTGTCAAGGACCATAAATCCCTAGTAAAGAAAGCTAATGAAAGTTTTGAACACATCAAAGTATTGGAAAATTTAAATCATTCTCTCTTCGAAAATGTTCTGAGTACCGATACTATGTCCATTATCTTACAAACATATTCTGTTGAAGACCATGAAAGACTACAGCCTGAGACCTCCGCAATTGTTTCAAAATATGAAAAAGCTCTTGAAAAACTTGAAAAAGAAAACGTGTCATATTTTAAACAACTTGATCGAAAAATCGAGGAATGCAAGTATGACAAACTGTAGTATGAGCGTGCCTACAAGGACATGAAAGAGCAAAATGATCTTTTGAGAGCTCACTAAATGTCAAAAAGGAAAGGTGTGGATATTAAGTTTGCAAAACCATTGGTGAGGAAAACAAATGTTCCCAAACCGGTTTTCAAACCAAAATGTCTATTTCGGTTTCCTCCAAAAGCCAATGAGAAAAATGATTTGTCAAAACCGAGTCCTCCACACCTTGCCAAAGCAACATGAAAAGATTGTTGAAAAAGCGGTTGTTGAAAAATCAAAGTGATTACACAGCATTTCTAAGAATAGTACACAAAATGTGATCAAAATCACATTAAAGAATACATTGGTTCTAACGACATGGTCAATAATCACTATTGAGAAGAAGCTAGGAAAAAGGCACAGACTCGATAAGACGAAATTTCAGGTGCAACATCTAGGGTGATGAATTCTACAAGATTTCAAGGCAGTGCTAGTAGTTGTAAACCATTACCTAGAAACACTCAACACAAGACTAGGGATTGGCTTGCATCTAAAAGTAGTCAGGCAAAAGAAAATGCCATGCACGTAGGAAACAACATTAGAAATTCCAAGTCTTTTGAACAAGAAACAATTTCCAAATGATTTGTAGTGACAATGTTAAGGTAAATTGTCCTAAACAAGAATGTTGACAAGAATATCATCCTACATGTAAAAATGTGTCTTTTCGACTAATCATGATGCCAAGGTACAATCCACTAAGACACCAAATGAAACAAGCCCGTCGACAAGATGAACATAGTGCGAAACCTAATAGGTGGATCTCTTGGGACGTAGTTTTCCAAAAATGAGTCTTCCGGCAGATCGATAAGAAAACAACTCCTAGATCTTACCTTAGGTGGATACCCACGGAAAAGTTTTCAACAAAGTAGGTCTTAGATGGATTCCACAGGAAGATTTTTATACTTGCACCAACACAAATAATAGTGACAATCATACATGTGGAAAACTAGAATGGGGGTTGAATAGTTTTGCCAATTTAAACTCCCTTTTAAACTATTTAGATCAATTTATGTCAATCTATTTGGATGTGTGTTGGATGTTGATAAACAAGCATATAAAAGTATATAATGAAAAGATAAGAGTAAGGAGCACAAAACCATAACGCGAGTATTTATAGTGGTTCGGCTACAAGGACACCTTCCTTGCCCTACTCCACTCCTCGATTCACCTACTCGAGAGTTCGTAATCACTACACGACACCAACTCCTTATGGTGTAGAAACCTTCACAACGTCGCCTACTTTTTTTCCGGTACTAGGCTAACCACAGGGTTCTTTCACTCCAAGGTGAACCACACCTATCACAACGTCACCTACCCTTTATTAGGTACTAGGCTAAGCACCTAGTTCCATTACTATGGAGGAACTACTACCCATCACAACACAACACCTAATCTCAAGGAGATCCACTCCTTATTACAACATCATCAAGGATATCAATATCCTTGGATCTAATGCTAATCTATCTTGTACATCGAAACACACCATATCGAATGTGCATCTAAGGCACCTTTCACTAATGCCTTTAGTTAGATTTTCAAGTCACTCTTCACCAATGTCTTGTGACTTGACTTCTAGGCACCCTTCACTAATGCCTATAATACGGACGATCAACACCTTTCACTAATGTCTTCGTCTTGAGACTTGAGACATCTTTCACTAATGTCTCCAACACTACACTTCTTAGAAGAAAGAAAAGAATCATCAACAAGAGGACTTGATAGTCTTGATGATGAGGAAGCATAACAACTCATGGACTTGAGCTTGCTTGACTTCAAAGGTGGTGATCTCGCCTTTAAGAGGAACCTAGAGAATCACACAAACACAAAACTACAAACATAGATCACTTGGATCTGAGGTTAGAGAGTTTTTAACTCAAGGGCAAAGTATGTTAAAAAGGGGTGAGAAACAATGAAGAAATGGCTCACTATGTATAGAGAAAAAATTCTACTGTTCCCTGGATCCCACGGATCCCTCCCACAAGGGATCCGTCTAGCGTAAAGCTAGGGATCCGTAGGACGCTCCTCTTTACTCATGGGTATTTTTGGTCATGGGTCATGGGTCATGGGTTATGGGCTGATCCATGGGTCTTATACTAGATACAATGTATCTTTTGAGTGCAATGCACCTAGTCACATGGGTATGGGTCAATACCATAGGTTATGGATATTATCCATATATACTATAAGCATGATGTCATGCAATGGGTTATGGGTCAAGCTCCTTGGGTCATGGACTTTGGGTTGTAACCAACTTCATTCAATGTATTTGATCAATGGGTTGTGATACTTAAGTTTCTACCCATTTATATTACCCAATATACTACATACTAATTATGTGTATATTTTACCCAAATATGTAAACACTAGTTGTTGTACATATGTAATACTAAATCATAAAATCACTTATACTTGTTTTAGTGTTTTATGTGAAAACGTAAGTTTGTTAGAAACTATTAGTTCAAACTAATTACGTATTTTATTTTTTTCATTAAAATGATTTTACGTTTGTTATCTACAAAACATTAGATGATCGTAAAATATAAATAAATGTTTTACGGTTTATTTGTATTAACAATCTCCCTTTTTGTTGATGACAAAACATAAAATTATTTTAAGGAAAAGCTAAAATTGTAAAAGTTTGAATTTGTAGTTTTACTTTCTTCTCCCCTTTTGTCGAAACAAAAGAGCATCGAAGGAAACTAACACATTGTTTGAGGAAAACATGTGAAAGGAAAAGAAATGGAGAGCAAGTAGCGGAAAGTATCTAGTCTTTACTCCCTTGACGAGTCCATCCCTATGTGAGGGCGTCAAGAGAAAAATAATACTAAGTTAGTTCATTTGCAACTAAGTTTGCAAAAGATTTCGTCAATGTGACGAATGTGCTCCCCCTTTATGATTGCAATTTTGCAAAGGGACGTCATAGAATGTAATCCTAATATTGCAAGTAATTTTGCAATGCATTGCTTTGACACAAAGCTCCCCTAGCTTTAGGGTGTCAAACTCTTCATGTGTAAATTGAATAACTACAAAACAAAGGTTAGAAAACAAGTATAACGCATAATTTCCTGCAAATATGGTCCAAGTTAGTAGAAAGATAGTTTTCTTTATCACGGATCCCACAGTTCCTCCACAGTAGGGATCCGTCTAGGCAAATAAAGGGATCCGTCTGGTGATGATCAATTTCGACAATGGTGATATAACACATTATGTTAATATCAAAGTGAGATATGTATTATACAACATAATCATATACTCAGACATATAGCAAGTAGCATGTATTTTCATTTAATAAAACTAGAGATATGATATACATGACTCTAAAAACTAAGAAAATGATTGATACATAACTTGGAACTACTAGACTTATCTAAGTAACGCTTGAAATTAGGACACCACTAAAATCCTTTAGCTCAAGTTTGTTTAGGTTTAATCTCGTCGAAACGTTTGAAAAGGTGATAGAACATGAAACGTTGGTCTTCTCGTACTTCATGTATCAAACTTTCAACATGTTGACAATGATAACAATCTTTGTCATGGCTAGGTAGTGGTGGTGGAAGAAATGAAATTGCTTGATGCGAAGGATCAAGTGAAGCGGCTTAATGGAGCCTCAAACGGCGGTGGCATTGGTGGGGCGCATTTGAAGATGGCTCGACCAAGAATGATGGTGGTGGTAGAAGTGTCAACTTTCATATGGTCGGGTGGTTGACTTTGATAATTTCTCATAATCCAAATTGGATTATATGATGGTGACGGCGAAAAGGAAGCCGGAGCTAATGTTGACTCAACACTTTGATTATGTACCATTATTCCTCATAATGGGGATAATGTTGCCGGCGGAGGAGGATGAGACGGCCTAGGAGGCAAATCCTCTAAATTGTAGAGGTGTGGTGATGATAGTGGAGTTGTAAACGAGATAGCTCTAGGAACCAATGGTGATGGTTTAGTGGAGATGATATTGTTTGGCCTAGGAGGTATGGTGGTGTTTGGTATAGGTAGTTTTGTGGGTACAATCCTTTTAGGAATTGGTTTGATTGGTTGAGAAGAAATCCTTTCCTTTGGCTTGACCGGAGATGATTCAGTTGAAGAGATTTCGTGTACAACACGAGCAATTTTCTTGGGTGGTTCTTTTTTGGATAATTTGCTACTTGGAGTTTTCCTCATGATGATTTCAAGAGGTTTGTAAAGGTTTCTTAAGTGCTGAAAATGAGGATGAAGGTGATGACTTTAGAAGTCCTAATAATGTGGTTTATAAAGTAAGAGATTTGGCAAGTGCATTCAAGCCTTAAGCCACTAAAATTCATTGGAATGTGATGATTAACATGCACACGAGTCAACTTCAGAGTTTGTACTGATCTAGGAACTCATTTAAGATGAGATGGAGTGTTTAAGTTAGAAAGATGAACTTGAAATGATTGATTTAGCTAGAGTTGGCATAATCTGTCACCCAGATCCCACGGTTCCCTCCAACGAGGGATCAGTCTAGGATTATCCGGCTCTCAGAAGCTATAAAAGAATAAAAATGATGGTTCTAAGGTCTAAGATCTATACCATCTTGAGTGTTTCAGTCCTCCTAAGTGTTTTTAATGAAGGGGTGCTTAAGTACTTGAGGGTAATGAGTGATGTAGCTAATAATTGCCTTTTATGGAAGAAATTGGAACTTTCATGAGTACCAATGAATGAACAAGGATGACACTAAAGATTTTGGGAGTGTCAAGTGAAGCTAAATGACCCTAGAGATCAGATAGTGACTTAGGATAATGTTTTGGGAAATATCCTAAAGACTTTAAGATGGAAAAACTAGAATTTGATCAATTTTGAGGAAAGGATGATCATGGTCAATTTAGCCATAATTGAAAGATTTCCAAAGCTAGATGTGAAGGATTATGTGAGAAATGATGTGTAAGGTTGAGAGCGGAAGAGTAATGGGTTTAAGTGAAACGATAGATCTACAAGTGTCTTGATTGTGATCTAGGTGAGTTATGTGTGAGTAGGAAGGATCTACTTAGCTTAATAAGGACTTAATTTGCCTTAGGACATTAAGTCTAGCTTAGTGTGAGGTGTTCTAAGGGCATGTTTGAAATACAATGTTTGCAATTGCATTTTCTGTTTGCCGGATCCCATGGTTCCCTAAGTGTAGGGATCCGTCTAGCACAAACTTTGGGATTAGTCCATCGCTAGCGAAACCTTTACTAAAGGTATGCAATGATCTTGACAATGCATTATATTCCAAGGTTAGTTTAAGAGGTTCTAACACTAAGATATCAAATGTAAGATGTTTTATTTCATGAAGGAAATTTGATTACATTGATAAAGCATGAGTACAAAAGGATTGATCCTATTTGAAAGACTACTAAGTTCCTTGGCGTTATCGTTGGAAGGATCATCAAATGGTTGATGAGTGTTGGTGGAATCAAGAATGAAGAAAGTCTTCATGAGAGATATGTTTAGCGGTTCCATCATCTTGTTCACAAAATGCGTTACGCGGACTTTGAAATTGAGGATGAAAATGCATGACGTTATGATAGAGGCGTGTCAAGAACATTCCATAAGTGATGAGTTTATTCTTGGAGCCTTGAAGATTTACAATTCGCCTTGCGAAGAAGTAGGCGAGATTGTATGGTTGTTGTGTTAGCAAACAATACATTATGTGAGCACAACAAGCGGGAAGGATTTCTCGATTTCCCCTAAGACTCCAAACATTTTCACGTAGGATGAGTGCAAGGGGCTTGTACTCTTCTCGGATATCCCGTGTAAAGATAATGTTTGGATCGGAGTAATATGGTCGAGGTTTGCATATTCTGCGATTTAAATCCTCCGGGGAAGGTATGTGAGAAAAATATGGACTATTTTCTTCACGAAAGTTGAAGAGAGAATCAAGAGACCAATCTTCGATGAAGGCACATTGTCCATGATTTGGAATCCGGAGGATGTGAGCAAAATGCTCAAGGGTTAAAGCAAACTTTTGGTTTTTGATCCAAAACCAAAGAGATAGAGAGCGATCCTTGTTACGAACGAGTTCAACTTGACGGAACACTTCCATTATGAACCTTGGACATATCTTCTCATTGATTTCGAGAAGACATTGATAACGCTACACGCGTCGTTCGGGGTCAAAGGAACTTCCTTTTCGTCGAGCAAGTTTTTCAACACCCTAGGTAGTGAACCTAATCGTTGTAGTGTAGTATTAGGGTAAGCCACGGGTATTGATATCGTTCTCTAGGGGAATAAGAATGCTAATGAGAAGTTACTACGCTAAGGTTGGGGTTGAGGAAGATTATTTTGTATTTTTATATTTTTATGAAATGGAAAGGTACGAATCTCGGGGTTTGAATTTGGGGGGTTGGTATTTCTACCAATTACTCTACTTATCTAATTATCTAATCTAAGGTGTATGTAGTCTATGTCTAATTAATGTGTGCTCGTATGATAGTTTAAAGATGTGTTTACTTAGGTTTTACTACTCCTTAATTATCTCCTATTGATGGTTGAATTGTCACGTCCTTATTCCTAGTTGCGTTGTGTGTCTAAGGTTGTAGGGTATGCGTTTCTCCCTAACTCTTTGAACTTACCAAAGGGTCTCGTTTACAAAACCCACTAGGGATAATAAACTCTTACTCTAAGGCACTCTTTGGATGGTTTAGCTTACAACTACTCAAGGAGTCATATTCTAAGGTTCACAAAGATTAAATCAAGCATTAAGTACACAACGAATGACCTATCGCATTACTAGATCATTAATCAACTAAGATAAGAGACAACCAATCAATATTCAATAATTAAGTTTCATATTCCTAAGCAAACACACAAGTAAATTAGCGGACATGGAAAACATGCAAGCATACACACAAATAATCAAAGACATAATTGTATTAATGAAGTAAAACACTTATCTTGGTGTAAGATAGGGTTTGGAACCCTAAATCTTGTACAAGACAGCCTTGGTTCGGTTTAGGTTTTACTCCAAAAGACTACACACCAAATCTTGAAAAATCGAATCTATATATAATATTACATATCGACGGCGTCACCTTATGTTTTGTGACGCCGTCGTGTCGCCGTCATTAGGGTTTCGTCTTGGCCACGTTAGACTTACGGCGGAATCACCTTATGCTTGTGGCGCCGTCCTCTTGACCTCGGCGCGTCGTGGATTACATCTAGGCCGTTCGAGGTCATGAGGCCTACTCTTTTATAACTTGACGTCGTCACTTGAAAATAAGAGTTTTGGCTTACGTGCCGTCACAAAAATCCTCCGACGGCGCCGCACTAACACCGACGCCACCTTATGTTTTCAGCAGCTTTGAGTGTCTCGATTCGACTTTGGCCATTTTCTTCAGATATTCGCGCTTTTCGTCCAAATAAGTGCCATTCCAGCATTTTGCCTTCAAGAGACCTAAAAGTGAAAAGGAACGATATTAAGCAATAACGGATACAGAAGTGATCAAATAAGGGCTTAAACGACCCTCAAAAGGTACCTTTAAAACCTTATCAAATATCCCTACACTTGGTATTTGCTTGTCCTCAAGCAAATGTGCTTTTAGCCAATTAATTTATAAGTTAGGGGTCATGAAGCATTCGTTCAAAATGGTCCACAACACATATAAGCCCCGCAAAAGTCATGACAAGCACGGAAATTACATACTAGCACCTCACATGGGGTGTTTGGATACTCACATCTCTCTCGGGGTGTATATGAAATATAACAAATTGGAAATGGAAGATAAACACTCATTAACCGGTCCTAGTACATAGATTACCATAGGCTTGAGAATAGATCAAACCTCCATCGCTTTGGCGTAAGCACCTAGGAATGACTATCAAAGAGGTCTTTAAAGGGTTGTAATGTTAGGCTTACGGTAGGGAAACAAAGGGTTTGGTGGGATAGGCTATATAGTGGTGGCAAGTCAAAAATCTCTTATATTACAAGCATACGAAGAATGGCGTTGCTAAGCCTAGACTCGACACTCTAGACTCTAGCTAACTGAAATAAACAAACATAAATTTAAAGGATAGATGTAGGATGGTAGCCCGTATGTTTTTTTTTTTTTTTTTTTTTTTTCACTCTATTTTTTTTTTCTTTTTTTTTCTTTTTTTCGATTTTTTTCCATACACTTTTACTCTACCATCCTCTACGGTAACATCAAAATGATAGGGATTTATAGGCACATCCCTACACTTGAGTTTTATTACTCTAACACTAATTTGACCCGAATTGAAAAGATCAAAACACTTGGGGTACATTATTATGCAAACAAAGGGATTTTGAATTTAACGTTCCTTCCCGCCATTTCATAAACTTTAACTTTTCCATGAATCCCAATCGTCCCAAAGCGTATACAAAGGATATGACTCGACTTAGCAACTCATGCAAGCAACTAGATAATTGAACTAAGGGTTTAGGGTGATAACAATAATGCACTAAAAGTGAGTGCATACAAGGTAGGCTAAGGCGATTTGGGTGTATATTTGGGGTGGGGTGTAAACAATGCTCTTCATTTATATTCGGAAAACGAAACATCACGAGAACCGCGAAAAGGATAGGCTCGAGGGTTAACTAGGGTATCGTGTACTAAAGATGAGTACAACGAAAGGTGTGGGGAATTACTCAACCGATGTGGAAGAAGTAATTATATTACGGTGTCGAACAAGGGTTATCCTAATGCCTCTTATCATTTAGTTATTCCTAACTACACAAGTGTAGTCTTACTAGCGATCTCGGAATGCATCACAAAACAAGTTCTAGAATCTAATATACTACTGGTTCACACTCTAAGCATTAAAGATGAATGCTTTAATTCCTACTAATTTAAGGCGATCCTCACATTTTGGGTGAAATTTAGGTGGTAAAGGGTTTTGTGCTAGTCATGCAACTTCCTATCCATGAGGCGCTTTTGTTAAGACTAATGGCCCACTCCTATATGTCATGAAAAATTTTAAATTTGGTGCCAAAATTACCCTAACCTACATTTTCTCATGGTTTATTACACAAATACAATTGACAAAGCAAATAATCAAGGATAAACATAGTTTCAAAGTTCTGCATTTATTTTCCCTCCTACACTTAAAGCGGACATTGTCCCCAATGTTCCCGAAAGTATCAAAGTTATGATAATGGAAGGTAATTAAAACGAAGAAACTAGTACTCCCCGATTAGCTCGGTAGGATCCGTGTGTGAAGTAGTGGTTAAATCCTTTCCAAGAAGAATTTATGCGTGAAAAGCTCCTTCCAATCTTATGTAGCTTCTTCTTGATAAATTAAACTGCACACTTGAAGAAAACAAAGCGAAACCTTCACGTAAAATCGACGGTAATAATATATATAAGACTCGATTTAAACTAGGATATAATGCTTGTGGAATGGATGTTTACAAAATTTCTTGGAAAATTAAGACACAGAAAATTCTAAATTTTTTGTTAAGTAGCTCGAGCGAGAAAAAAATAATGTTGTTTTACTCCTTCACGCCGTCGTTCAATCTATCACGACAAAAATCGGTCTGCGATTTTCGGAAAAAATTACGGAAAATTTACATCTTTAGAATCTGGAAAAATTTCTTCAAAACATCCATTATGACTCGATACAAGCATTTGACTCGAACAAAAACACAAATATATCTTTTAATGAATTGTTATTCTCATGTTTACATTTCCTTGAAAACGTGTGTAATCCTCCCTACACTTATCCCTTATGTAAAATACCTTTATATGCAATTAAGACGAGGTTAAAAACAAAATAAAGCATTTTTACAAATTTAAGCATGAGAATAAACAATCAATAAAAGATATATGACACTAACAAGCAAAACATTAAGCATGGGTTGCCTCCCACGAAGCGCTTTTCTTTATTTAAGAGTCTTGTAGCTAGACTCGTAGTCATGCTCCTACGTTACTTCATTACCGCCACCTTGACGGTCTCTAATGGGGGATTCCATGTTGTAGAAGTGCCCTATGATGCACCTCTCTAAGAGTTCGTCCTCTCCCACTTGGTCCTATATTTGGTCCTAAGTTCAAGCAATCCTTATAGAATCCGAAAATCTTAGCCATAACATAATCTACTCCTTTTCCCTATCCTCATCATTCCTATAATAGACCGACAGTTTAAGTTCCTTTTCATCATTAGAGAGTGATGAAAACTTCTCAATCTTAAACGGAATTTGGTAAGCTATGTCATCGGTCTCATCCTTGAATCGCACTACTCCTAACGAGGGATCATAGGTCATCCCGGTGCTTTTTATGAAAGGTTTTCCTAAAATAATATGGGACAAGATAGGGTCTATGGCCGTGCTAATATCATCCACAATTATGAAGTCCGTAGAAAACGTGAAACTACCTACATAAACGGGCAATCCCTTAACTCTACCAAGAAAATTGCACTTAACCCTAGGATTATCGGGGTCTTGCCTAGTTGGAATAGGCTTCTTCATTACCCAATTGTAGTAGGTGCTAGTCATTATGTTGCTTGGGGATTTGCGATCAATGTAGGCCTTTGCCACAAAAGGTGTCCTATGAAACATGGTATGTTAAGATTCCAAGGGTTCCCAAACTTGATTCGAGGGCTTTTCCTAACATACATGTGACGGAGGTCACGTACTAAGTGAGGGTGGCGAGATAGTTCTTCTTCCGTAGGAAACTTATTGAAATAGTCATTGTCTACTTCATCTACTTCCGGTTGTTTCATTATTCTCAAGTGTATGGTCCTCTTCGTCATTTGTTCCATTAGGTTTTAAGGCGATGGTATTGACGAATTGAACGTGTTTAGCTAGCTTATTTGGGTCCTTAATCTCTACACCGAAGGCTCGGGAGTTGAGATAGCATTAAAAGGTTGTCTATCTTCCTATCCATTTCGCTTGTTGTTGGTTAAAGCTGTCAGGAGCTTAGCTATTTGGGATTCTTGGGATGCAACAAGGTTTTGCAACATCCTTCGATGTTTTGTTGGTTAGGACCGTTAGGTGGGGCCATGAAAATCATTGGAAGTGAATTCTTGGTTTGTCCCAGAGAGGTCGAGCTTGCCATTCCATGCCTCTCGGGTTCATTGAAATTCCTAGGTCCGGGTATTGTAGGAATCTTCCTCCCGTTCCATTAATACACGAGGATGCGTAGTCAACGGAAGCATGTTGGGGGGATCGAGTGCTAGTGCGCGTTTTATGAGGATCACAAAACGGCTCACACGAGGAAGAAACTTTGTTCACATGGTGTGAAGACTTAGGATTTTCGTAGGAACTCATTAGGAATTTTACTTGATCTTCAAGTTCAATCATCCTACGGTCGGAAGGTTGTGAGTTAATGGGAGACAAGGAGATTGCCTTAACGGTTTTGGGCAGCTCACGGGGGTCATCCCAACTTTCGTTGTCATAGAGGGCAAGGTCCTCTATTATACCCCATGATTCTTCCGCGGTGAGATCACTAAGTTTTCCACCGGCCGCTTGGTCAATGGATCGCTTGGTGGGGAAGTTGACATGATCATAGAAAAGTTAGACTTGGAGCCAAAGATCAATGCTGTGATGAGGGACTTTATGAAGTAACTCCTTGAATCGAGTCCATGCTTCGTAGAGAGATTCACCTTGACATTGTTGAAACATCAAGATGTCATTCCTAAGCTTAGTGGTTCTCCGGTGGGAAAAATTGAGCAAGGAAGCGAGAGGTAAGATCATCCCAACTTGAGATGGAGCCGGCGGAAGTCGCTCAAGCCAATTACTAGCTTGGTCCCGTAGAGAATTGGAAGAGACGCACGCGTGGTCTCCCGAGTAGTAGCATCAAGGTCGATGGAATCAACAATTTTGAGGAAATCCCTCAGATGCTAATTTGGATCTTCGGAACGAAGTCCATGGAATGCACATCCGTTTTGCACCAGCCGAATGGTGTCGGATCGCAGGGCCGTATTTTGGGCTTGGTCGGGAAGCTCAATGGTGTTCCTATAGCCTAAGTGGCTTGGTCTCGAGTATTCACCAAGAGTACGGGCTCTTGGCGGGTCAATTGGTGGTGGGTTGATGAGTGGTGGTTGGTTATCACCTTCCATGATGAAAAGTGATGGGATTACGAACAAGGGTCACGAAGAAGGGGGATAGACTAAGAGAAAGCTAAAATGAGAAAAAGTTTACTTGATAGGAATCAAGTAAAGAAAACCTAAGCGAGGTGGACTACTAACTAGCTATTCTATTCCCGGCAATGCGCCTAAAACTTAATAACGCTACACGCGTCGCTTCGGGGTCAAAGGAACTTCCTTTTAAATCGAGCAAGTTTTTCAACACCCTAGGCAATGAACCTAATCATTGTAGTGTAGTATTAGGGTAAGCCACGGGTATTGATATTGTTCTCTAGGGAATAGGAATGCTAGTGAGAGTTACTACGCTAAGGTTGGGGTTGAGGAAGATTATTTTTGTATTTTTATATTTTTATGAAATGGAAAGGTACTAAGCTCGGGTTTGAATTTGGGGTTGGTATTTCACGATTACTCTACTTATCTAATTATCTAATCTAAGGTATATGTAGTCTATGTCTAATTAATGTTGTTAGGTCACTAGTTTTACAAACACAAGTAATATAGAAAGAGATAAGCGATTGAACAAGTAAACCAAACACACACACAATATAAATATACGGTTAGGCGAGGTGAGTGAAAGAGAGAATAACTTGAACAACCAACCTCAGTGAGGGTTTACATAAGGTATTTATAGGAGGAAAGCTAGGCAACATTCCTAGTTTCCATCCTTTCTTTAATGGGCTTGGGCCTAAGCTCATGGGCCTTCTACATAAGCTTAAGGCTAATAACAAACCTAAAGGCCATAATAAGCTACTAATTACATAATAATGACTAACACTTGAATTATAGTTTAGAGTGATTCCAACAATCTCCCCAAGTGTTGGTGATGAATGGTGAAGGCGTTGATGTAATAGTAGCTCGACGTCTTCGACATTCTTCTTTCTTGTGAGAAGAATTCCTGATTTGAACAATCTCCCAAGTGTAGAGAATTGTCTTCTTTGAACGGTTAAGCTTTGACGTCATCTTTAACTTTGTTCTTTGATTATTGTTCTTTGTGGTGAAAGTGATAGTATGTTCTTTATCGCATCAATTACGCCTCGTGTCGCTTCGCCTCTGGGTCTCCACGTCATTCTTCAACATGCTCACACGCTCTTTGACGTTGGAATTCATCTTCGATGAAGTTCTCTAAGTCTTTAACATTGTAGATTCTTTGATTCGATGAAGAATCATTCTCGACTGCTGTATTGCTTTTGGATAGAACTTCCATTAGTGATGATGTTGGCGTGAGCATGAGAAGAATCAAGACGATCATCCCGCTCCGGAGCTTCCATAAGAAGAAAACATTTCAAACGGTTAGTAATAAGCGGATTCCGCACTAAAAGTTTGAACTTGAGAGTGTTAACAAAGATAGTGTGAAAACACAACTCTAATTCTTACAAAGGCCGCTCTCGAACCGGAGTCCCACAAGTGAGATAACGCGATGCACCAAAGTACACCTCATAGCTCGGATGAGTCGTTGAGGTACATCAAGCATCACCTCACGATCGTAGACCGTTGAGACACACTAAGCGTAATCCACGTGGAGTTACCGAAGTGACTGCTTTGTCGAGTCGTTGATGTTGACCACGCAGGAGTTTCCATTCAATCACTAAGGATCACGGTTGTAAACCTCACATAAATGTTCTCGATGCATTGCTAAGATCTGTGAAGGACTCGATATTAACCACCGATGATCTTATTTGTTGATCAACAAGTGATGAGATGTTAAGTGTAGAGATCTTTGATGAATCTCGTGGCTCTAGACTCAATAGTGCGTTTGGTTTTCTGAGCGGAGACTGGAGAGGGTCTCCTTCTTCAATACCGGCGATCTCTAAGAGAAAGCCAATAGTTTACGTAGGGTTCCTCGTGAGAATGAAACAAGCTTCATGAGAGAAACTTGAGTGGCTAAGAAGGTTTAGTGCATGCGCCACCGGGTCCATGACGACTTTTAATCTGTAGGATATTGAATTGATTTCAAGTTGAATAATTGAGGGCTATTTCTTTTCACCCTTTCTTTGCATTTCACATCACATTTCTCCTTTTATAATTGTACAAGGACTTAACTAACAATGAGATCCTCCGACATAGATGGTTTTAGAGAGAATAGATGGTTTTAGGGATATTCTAGTAAGAGAAACTTGTAGAATATTAGATTACCAAAGAACATCCAACCTCTACCTTGCAAGGTAGAGGGTATTTATAGGTTACAAACTAAACGACCTCCGACGGCTCGTGGATCGTGGATACATTGGGTAAAGACCGACCTTCCTCCACGGTGTTGCACTAAACTATTTTAAGCTACTAACTAACTAATTAACTACATAAAACGTAACTAATGACAAGTCTACGAGCTAACTTGTGCTAGATAATAGTTGGGGTGACCGACTCTTCAATACCGGAATTATCTAATTCCTAACAATCTCCCTAAGGAGGTCACCCCATGTTTTACATTACGCATCCTATCATTCTATTCTTGACTTGGTTCTTGAGCTCGTAGACTTTCATACATCAACATCGTAAACTTTGTGCATAAGTAGTGCAACTTCAAAGTCTCATAGATTTGTACTTTAAATTGGAGGTCCATTTCGATCCACGTGATAGTAATTTTGAGCCATCTTTGAGATCATCACCATCAAAAATCTCGAGACATCCTTTGTGGTGTTGGTATTATGTGATGTTGTGACTTTAGGACCGACATGCTCACATTATGGATCATGATATCTTCTCATCGAGTAGCGGAAGCATTTGTTGAATCATGATATTGGCGCAGCAGTAGCGTAAGCATGGAGTGAAAATATCGAGTCATTGATGCACTAATCATGATTTCTTTTAAGATGAATGTGTTAAGTGAGCATGCGGCTATGGATTGACCGCTTCATTCGATCACCGCAAACGCCGGGTGTACCGCATACAACAAGCTTAGCAATAAATCGCACGAAAGTGTCTTTGATCACTTTCGTTGAATTGAGGTACACGCCCACTTCCTCGTTGATCGAGACATGTATTGCCTGTGATCGTATAATTCAAGAATTTCCTTGATGTGGTTTCGCAATGTTCTAGTGTTCTCAAACCGAACATCTCAAAGAAGACAACACGGAGTGAGTGAACCAAATAATTTTAAGTCCACCGATTGATGAAAAGAGATTTGAAAACAATCGTATTGCTCAATAGAAATTGTTTTTGCAATACAACGAAGGTTTTATTGAAAATCAATTATCAATCATAAAACACCTTTTGGTTTGAAAATGAGTACACGGTCGATGTGCTAAAGAAAAGAGTTGTTAAGCACAAAGACCGGTTTTCAAAGGTATCCGTCAATCCATAACTCGAACCGTGATTGATTCAAGAGATTGAATCGCCCCATTGTTTCTGTTCGCTTGTCACATGGTTGATCTATATAATAGATCTCACATGCCACCTACCAAGAGCTTGTTTGATGTTGGCTCCGTAAGGCTTTCCATCTTCATTGTGAATATGTATACACATCACTCGGATGTTCGCAATACCACAAGGATAATGCGTGGGACTCAAGATATAATCTCTTTCCACATTGTGTGAAACAGAGAGTCTTCATTGAAAGTGTCCTAATGAGATTTATTGATGATCTCGTGGCTCTAGACTCAATTTGTGCATATTTGGATCCTATAACGGAGACTAGGAGAGGGTCTCCTTCTTCAATATCAACCATCTCTAAGAGAAAGTCGATAGATAATGTCGGTTCCCGTGAGAATGAAACAAGTCCTTTTAAGAGGAACTTGAGTGGTTTGGAAAGTTGAAGTGCAAAGCGCCACCGGGTCCATGACGTCTTGTCTTCAATACCGATGTTACCATCAAGAGCATATGAATTGAACCCGGTTTCGCCCTAAGGTTGAATAAATGGAGGCTATTTGTTTTCACCCTTTCCTCATTCAATTCTTTTAATTCTTCAACCCTTCAAGCTTACCGAGACTTCATAGCTAGAACCTTGTTGGGTTTATTCCAAGACTAGCTCGCCTTAGTCCGCACTCTTCCCATATCTCATTTTTCTCCTTTTATCATCATACCTAAGGACTTCTACACTAACTAGTGGATTGTCCTCGGTAGATCCCTCCGGTTCGGCGGATCATGGGAACACATACCTAACCTTATCATCCTTATATCACCGTACATAAAGTAAAGTTGGTCGGTCAATTTGGTATTGTTCATCCGCCATTGGATCCAATTGAAAACCATTTGAAAATCAATTCGTATACTTGTGATATATTATCAAAGCATTTTATACCGAATTGTTTTGATATTTTAGAACGAGAACTCCCCTCAACATGTGCATCAAGTATTTGAAAATGTTTAGCACACGGAGGCAAGAGAAAGAATTAACTTCTTTGATTACCATTTTCTAAAGATATCAACATCACTTCCCATATCAAATCAAGTAGATATCGCATTTCGGAAGGATGAGGTTTCCATAAATTTGCTCCCCTCAATATGTGCCTCGAGGTTTGAAAAGAGTTTTGCACATACTAGAGGGAACCCTTTATCATCAAAGGATTAGAAGCCATATGATCAAGGTACCTTAAAAGCATTTAAAGTTGAATTTGCAAAGATTTAAGTGTTGTGTACCACGATGACTTGAATTTGCAAAGAGAGTTCTCCCCTTAATATATGCTTCGAGATTCGAAAATTGTTTAGCACATATAAGAGAGAAGTTTGCACAAAATTGGTCATCTTATCTTTTAACATCTTTCATATTTATATCACATTTTCTCCCCGATCAAAATCTTAAATCCTTTGAGATTTTGGATCTCAAGTGATTTAAATATGTATGAGGTAAAATATTTGTAGGAGAAAATGTGTCCGATTTTATATGATCAAAATGGATAACACAGATGTTTCCCTTTTTACAAGGGAAACCATAGACAAATCCTAGCACTATTACATGTATTACAGCTTGTTCATATTTATTACACCACATATTACACATAGTTAAAACACACCATAAACAAGATCCGAAGAAGTCTTCATTCACCCTCTCAAGAAGTTTGTAGTGACCATCACGAAGCCTTCCACCAACAAAACTTTCAAGGTCATGAAGATCCTTCGTGTCTTGAGTCTTCTTCGATTGCAGAATGAAATGTTCACATCTCTTCACGTCATCATCATTCAAAAATAGTTTTAATCCAAGATTTCATATCAAGTTTGGCTTCTTTCACTGGTGTCAAGTTCTTCTTCACCAATTTGAGCGCACCATCACTAAACTTGTAGAGTTCACATAGACGCATAAGCATACGAGATCCATATCTGCCGGTGAAGATGACGGCTCTAGGGGTGTCAAGGACTTTGTATTCTCGATGAAATTCATGCCCAGCTTGCATTCCATTGAGGACTTGTAAGGTTGATCCCGGTTTGGTAGCTTTCAATGCCAAGTCGAAAGTCCTCAACTCGCTTTCGAATGACTAAGCCCCGATCCAAAGAGTGACAACCGCAGAGGGCCTTTTTCTCACGGACAGTAAATGCTCAAGGTGTCCTTGAAGATTTAAGAGATAGAGATCTTCAAATCATTTGGCGTAAGATGTTTGAAGTCGTTCTCTTCAATAGTATACACTTTGAAGTCGCTCTTTTAAGGACAATCTTCTTCAAGTACTCATATCCATAGATAGGGAAGATCTCACACTAACAACACTTAAGATTTGCGCTTTGATCCGACATCATTGCGCCTTTTATCGCACCATGTCTTTCGATGTAGAACTTCTTCTTTTGAACCACCAAGTGAGAAATACCATAAGAAGCGGCAATATCATATTTTTGTTCTTCAACCCGAATTGATCGTGAACCATCTGCTCAAGCCCCGATCGTAGTAGGTTGCGCCTTTCATCTTTGATATTGATAGAGCGGGCCTTCTTTCAGAGAGCGAGCACACGATAGTCCAAGTCGTGATTGAAGAAGAATTCACTGAATGGTTATCTCGACCAGTTCACCACCAAGAGGAAGAGATTTGTTGACATTGAAGCGATCGATTTGCTCACCGACTTGGTCATTCAAAGATCTTATGACATTCTTCCATCCGATATTGAAGATGATTTGCATCGAATGGAAGACTTTGACAATTTCGTAAGCTTGTCCTTCTAGATCTCTTGGAGTTATGGATGAGATACTCTTCCTCCACAAAACCATCTAATAAAACTTCCCATATCACCGATTAGTAGTGCGTAAGAGAGTCTTCACCGAACTTCATAATTATTGGTGATAACCGATGCCCAATTGTTGTCAAGAATCATAGAGTCGACTGGGATGGTCCATGGGTTCGGAGAAGGAGGTCTATCTTCCACAATGCGCTTTGAATTGTGTCTCTTGAAGGTGCTACCGGATGTGCTAGTGCGATTCCCACCATGTAAGTATCAAACCAATCTTCGATGGCTTAGGAATATGCTTCGTCGATGCATCATCTTCATCTGGTTCTGGAGTCACCATGACTTGAGACTCTTCGTGAACCATTCGATCTTCATGAATTGAGGTGGATGTGGATGTGAACCTTGAGTCAACCGTCGTCCAGGCAGCAGATTTCTTCTGAGTACTCTGTTCTTTTGTAGGATCTGATTGATTGGAAGGTTTTGGCGGTGATGATGGTGGTTGTGATGGAGGTGTGTTGGTTGTTGTAGAAGGATTACCAGCTCCAGAAGTTCCAGCGCCCCCCGTTGGTGGTGGGGGTGGAGGAGGATCTTTGCGATCCTTCATCAATGCTTCCATCACAATTGTTCTCCTTTTCTTTCTAGCTTCCTTTTCCCCGACGTCAATCTTAAACTGCTCATAATTGTCGAACTTAATGGATTCTTCAAGTGCCTCATAGAGTTTCTTGTGAACCTCATGATTGTCCTCTTCAGCCTCATACATCCTTTCACACAGAGTCGCTCATATCGGTGATGGGAGGTCCTTGAATCGCCTAAGAGTGGAGCCTCCATAGCCCATTCCACAAAGATCCTTGACTTCTCCTTCAATAGCGGCAGAACCCTTCATTGAAGTTGAGGTGCTCCAATCTATAGACACGATCCACCGGAGAATCAACAGATTTAGGAAGTTGCCTTTCCGAGCTTCTATCCTTTTAATGGCTTTATCCAAGAGTTGATCGAGGTGAGAATCGGTGGAGGGAAGTCGGTGGAGCCACCTCATCCGCAATTGTAATGACGGGTTCGGGGTTGGTGACGTTGTTGGTGGTGTTTGTACGATTGATTGAGTAGGTAAGGAGGTGGAAGTGCGTTGATAGTGAGGATGCGACATTGGAGGAATAGTTGACGATCTTGTCAATGTCGACATTATACATGGATTGTGCGAATCTAAGGATTTGTCATTAATGAATTGATCACCAAAAGAGAAATCTTCATCAAGATTCTTAAGTGAGGATAGAGAGTTAGTAGACGATTTGGTTCATCCATCTTCAAGGTCTCATCAGATCTTGTCTCAAGGTTCTCCTGCGAGCCTTTTTGTAACAGAGTGTCAACATTCAAGTCAGATTGAGTCTCACTAAGTGTAGGAGTTTCCTTAAACGTTTCAGGCACTTTGACCACTCCAGATTGTTCTTTTGCATGAGATGATTCTGTTCTTCTCTTCAGCTCATATTGATTTGTGGTGCTTGATGGAGATGATGAGATAGTTAAAAGCATGTGAGCAGCTTGTTCAGTTTCAACACTTGCAACCCCTTTACCCTTGTCATGTGTAATTGGGGTTGTTTGTCGAGGTAGTTGATCGGGTTCTCTTAACACAATTCCACCTACTGGAGCTTTCACATTCTGACTTTCTAGGCTTTCTTTGAATTCCAAGTTGCGATCAAGATCATCTTCATCGCTTAACCTAGTAACATTCTTTGGTGTCTCAGTGTTCTCACCAATTTCCTTTTCCACTTTCTTCCTTTTTACTTTCTGCTTCTTAGATGCGGTGTCTGACTGTTGTGACCTTTCAAGTCTCTTTTTAGAAAGAGAGGCATAGGATGCTTGTGAGGCTGACTTGGTCATGGGAGCATTTGGTTGTAGAGGAGAGGGTGTGACATCAGCAGAGAGTTTGGTTGCTCTTTTCTTGTATTGCTTGAAGTAGTCCTTCTTCTTGATATCTTCGTGAGAAGACAATGAATTGGCAAACCAAATATTTCATTGACCACACCTCTAGGAACATATTTCGTGTTTCCCAAGACATATTCATCTTCTCGATTATGTAGAGTTGATTCACCCTAGGATTGAATTTGTGAGTTTGTTGTAAGTCTTGGATAACAAGCTTAGAGAATCGATGCCGGGAATTACAAGCTTGTTCTGCTTCTTTCGGCCTTGAGCTTTGTTCGAAATTGATTCTCATCGAGATATGAATGTGTTCATTGATAACGAAAATTCTTCCCAAATACGATCGATACATTCACATCAACCCTATTAACGATTCCCATAGGATTTGCAAGATAGGGATTCTCACTTTATCGAACCCCGATGTTTTGCCGATAAGCACAAGTTAAGAATTGTTGTAATGGCTCTCCGTGGTTGATACATGTGTCCAAAGTGATGATGTCGATGCTCTTGAAATACTGCTCGATAACCCAATCCAATTAGAAAGACAATCAAATCGTCAAGACCTGTGGAGATTCGTAACGAAAGTCGTGGTTACATGGTGTGATTCCAAGAGCCTTGCTCGTAATATCGTAATCAATTGTGAACTCCATATCATCCAGTTTGCGGGAGTATTGTCTCGTGATTTTGTTCCATTGAACGGTGTTCCGTAATTGTTGAATGTAAATGGTTGGAATTGAGCATTGCTTGGTAATTGCTCAAGAAGTTTGTGTTTTGAGGATGTCAATAGAAACTTTAAGTATCGGATTTTATTGAAGCCTTTGTAGGTCCACATAACAGTTGCTTTTTCCAATAACAGCCCATTGACTCCTGGGAAGGATTTCTTCGTCTGAGAGAACTTTGGATGATGCCGAAGGGGTAACGCTCTTTTCTGGGATTGAACTTGCCATTGATGTTCTGAGTAATCATACAATTAACAGTAATGAATGGGAACATGTTAGATGATAAATGGTAAGTGAGACAACATTGAGAGCACCCTTATGACATAGAAGTAGTAACTCAGAAGGAGTCCCCAAAACATATACAGAGAAAGAGAGAGTGGCATAGATTACAAATATATGACAACTTTCAAATATATGATAACTTTCATAATTGAGATATTTCAATGAAGTGTAGTCATATAGATAAATAATTACATGACGAGCTTATAAGGGATTAATGGGCAAAAGAGTGCATTACAAAGTGATCATGACATGAGCCAAGATACACATGTAGAAGTGATATAACAAATATGTATGAGGCAAAAAGTAACATTTGGCAGTCGTGAGAGAAACCAAGTACCTTTTGCCTAAACAGAGATGTCATAACAGATTACATAGAGTATGTTGATTCAACAAGTCGAATTAGGAGATCCTAAGTGTTGTGAGAGTGAGATCATCTTTAGCACTAAACCTTTGAACATTTTAATAACTCTTGACCCTAAGACTAATTCGCAACATGAAAGTGAACAATGTTGCAAACTTGTAAAGACAAGTCGTCATCTAGAGCCACAGACAAGTCGCTAATAGTTTAGCACTCTAAGTCGCTATGCTAATTCGCTAGCTTGTAAAGTCAAGTCGCCATGAACAAGAATTCAAACCAAGTCGCTACAAAACAGTTAACTAAGTCGCTAATGTTACTAATTCGCTAACTTGTAAATACAAGTCGCTAACTACTAACTCGCTAACCAAGTCGCTAGAATATGGTGAACTAATTCGCTACAGAAACTTAGTCGCTAAGTTGAACGCTAACTTGCTATGAAGAACATTCAAACTAAGTCGCTACCAAGAACAAGTTAAATCGCCAGCAAGAACACTCCTAACATAAACCCAACATTCCAATCCTTTTAACCATACATCAATGTATTCCAAACAATATATTCCAAACAATCAATATATTCCAAACACTTTGAACCCGTTCAATCATTATACTAGCAACAAACACACGATTACATGAAAAATCGAACCTACGTGAGAGACAAATAATCACAAATCACGAGCTCGAAAGGATCTGGATATAAAGACAATTTAGTAACTTAACCCAAACGCTTAAGAGAACAGAGATGAGAGGGATTAGATGCAAACCTCTTGCTAAGTCGCTAAGATGAGCACAATGACGAGGAAGAGAAAAACGAGAGAAAAAAACTTTTTGAGAAAAAGAAATGGTAACTCGCTAAGTGGTAATTCGCTAGGGGTATACCAACTATCTTTGACAGTATGACACAATTGGTCCTTGTGGTTTTAACATGAGGTGAGGTAAGTCGCTAGTGCAACATAACTTTCACTATATGGCAAGTTTGGTCCCTATGGTATTGATGAACGAGTGGTAAGTTGCTAACACGGATTATAGACTAAGCCTCTAGCATAGATTATCACACTGATCACCATGAATCAATTAAACATTTAGACACATAAGCATTTAAATCTAAGCTAGGCACTTAATACGTGGGTACACAATGATAATCACATGAGCAAGATACGACCACAACCTAAAAACCATAACCGATAGTTACAAAGGCAAAACATGACCTCAACTTACAAACGAGCAAGCATTATAACCAAAGATGAAGCCAATGGCATAGGTAGTCAAGAAAACATATACACAATCTCCCTCAATCAAGGTCATCAAAGAACATTGATTGACATGAGTTTACCCCGATATAAAGAAACAAGAATATTTCAATTGTTCGAACTTCATCTATGATCCCGTGCCATTATTGAATGACATTTCTAGGACCGTAGATGTTATCGATAACAGTGAAAATATTCTTTATTAGATAGGAAAAACATGATAAAATTGTAAATTTAAATACCCCTTCCATCCATGGAAGGGGTGGTGCTTCTCATTCAATCTAATATTTCATACTTTGTGTAAAAAAAATTTATTTTATTTTATTTTATTTTATTTATTTTATTTTATTTTATTTTTTTAAAGAAACTTGATTTATACAAAGATATGGAAGAACGAGTCCCGATTCAAGATGAATAGGAGTCAAAGTAAGTAGTGCATCAATCGTTGCACGCTATAGCTCCCGAATGAGCTATGTTCATTTCGATGGGAACCAAGTCATGAAGTTCTGATTGAGTTGAGCATTGTACCGAAAAGATCGAGAGCACATTGTACCGAAGCACATGTAGATTTTTACATAGAAGAGTTAGTGACATGATTAGTCTCACATTTGGATGCATCACAAGATAATACGACTTATCATTAATGGAGATCCTATTAGGTTCTACATTCTTGAAAAGTTTACCGTGGAATCCATTTGAGGCATGATCTAGGGATGTAAGTTCGCTTAAGTCCTGTAAACTTAAATAATCTTCGGTGAGAATCCATTTGAAGCCACGCTTAGTTGAACTAAATGAGTGCACACCTTGTTTTGACTATTTGTCCTTTTGTGATTAGAGAATTTTTAGGGATTGATCCGTCGACGATATTTTGCATGAGACCTAGTTAAGCTTATTGCATTTACGATCCGTGGGTGATGACCATTAGTCCTATGCTTGGGATTCATCATATCTCGAACTAGGCAATGAAGTGACTAGTTTTGACAAAATGCACTTATTATCAACTTGGGATGTAAGCTTAGATTTCAATGGTTTAGCTCTTTCGCACCTAAAGGCATTAGGTTGTTTAATAACCTGCTCATTTCAAGTGGTTCGAACATTTGACTTTCCCAAAGTTGAAGGTTTTGCAAACTTAGTGTTCATCCTATTTCCAACATACTTCCCGAGCTCATTTTTAGGGCAACAATATTGAAGCTCTTATCCCGAATTTATGCTTTGAGATCATCAATATCTTTCATCAAGAGGTTAGATTGATTGACTAACTTAGAGTTTGTTTCCTCAAGGTTCTTTCTTAAATGCTCATTTTCTCTTAGAAGGTTGGACACACATAGAGCTAGTTCAAAATTTCTAGATTCTAGTGTATCACTCATCTCATGACAAATATATTTCGGGCTTCGAAAGAAGTGATTTGATTTCTTATGGTCGAATCTTTGTCCCGAATGGGATTTTAACCGATTAATTTCAAAAATTCTCTAAATTCGAAGTTCCAGACATTACTACTGCTTTTTTTGCATAAAACATTTCATTCTTATGTTGTATTTCAATTTGCAAAGAGATACGTTGTTTTTCAAGAATTGAAAATTTGTTTGAAAGCTCATCATATACCCTTTTTCAATCATGTTACTTGCATTAGATTCGATACAAAACAAAGATCGATTCCACATTGTTATGTTCGGGTAAGAGTCATGTACCTTTTGTGAGAATTTGTGAGATCGATAAGTGTACCTTATTGATTAATACCTTTTCGACTCGAGAATTTGAGATCGCGTCGTTCTCTTCATCCTTTTCCATCACAACCGAGATTCTCGCAATCGTGTCTTCTCCGGTTCAACTGAATGAAGCATGACACGTCATCATTGTTCCATGGACACTCTTGACACTCATTCAATTCCTTCACTTGTTATTCTCTTTAGCGACTTCCTCGATGTATGTTTCCATATTACTCATAAGTTGAATAAATGAGTTTCGAACTCATGAATTTCCATTCCGTGTGTTTCTTGAAAGACATTCGGTCATGATATTATCAAAATCGAGGAGTATTCTTCCGGGTAAGTGGTGAAATTGGTTGAAGATGGTTTGGAGAGCAAGACGAGAATCATCGGTTGAGAGCTTTTCTTTGGTGATTTGAAACCTCGACCGTTCTAAGTTAAGCAAAACAGTTCTTGTTAAAGTGGGAAAATCCTGACGAAGGATGGCACAACTTGTTCGATCCATGGTTGTAGATAAGAGTAATTTGAGAAGCTCATCGAGATGTTGAAACGGCTCACCGGTGCATTCCATATTCTTAGCATCATGTGCGACATTAAGAGTGACTTATTTGAGTTGTTCGATGAATCGATCTTGAATCATTAAGTGTATGGCATTCGGATAAGCATTCGCTTCACTATTCTCTTTGTGTCATAGAGAGCAAGTACTTTGGTGATTAAAGGATCCGTGATGACTGACATTGTTTTATTATGAATTACTCCCCAAGTCTCTAGGGATTTAGAACTAACTCGCTACCAACAAAATAGCAATAATCCCAAGTCGCTAGAAGATACAACACCAAGTCGCCAACACTTAATTCGCCACACCACTAAGTCGCTAGAGTACCAAGTCGCTAGCCAGATGTAAGTCGCTAAGTAGTAACTCGCTAAGACTCAAGTCGCTAGCAAAATTTTGGCGAGAATTGCTACTCAAGTCGCTAAAGATGCAAGTCGCTAAAGAGCAACTCGCATGCACCAAGTCGCTACCACCAAGTCGCTACCCGTAGTGGAGAGTCCACTACTTGTCAGAATCGCTAGATCTAACTCGCTAGGTCTAAAGCGTAACTCGCTACAAATTTGTAAAGCAAGTCGCCACGAAGAAAGTAGTCCGTGAGCTAAGTCGCTAGCAAGAAAAACCATATAAACATCACTTTTCAATCCAAAACAACCCAACCAAGATGATTCAAGCTTACCAAATGAAGACCTAAACACTTGTGATGATTCTAAACATAAAAGTACTAACAAAATTCAAACTTTAACACAAGAAATCAACCAAATGATGCAAAACCACTAAACTTTTTCAAACTCAAAACCACCTAAAACCACTAGAAATCCAAAGATGTGCAAGATATGATCTAACCATGGCTCGATACCAATTGTAGGATATTGGATTTCACATACACATCACAACATTAACACAATGAGCACATAGATGGTTTTAAAGAGAAAGAGTGGGATATTCTAGTAAGAGAAACTTGTAGAATATTAGATTACCAAAGAACATCCAACCTCTACCTTGCAAGGTAGAGGTATTTATAGGTTACAAACTAAACGACCTCCGGACGGCCTGTGGATCGTGGATACATTGGGTAAAGACCCGACCTTCCTCCACGGTGTTGCACTAAACTATTTTAAGCTACTAACTAACTAATTAACTACATAAAAACGTAACTAATGACAAGTCTACGAGCTAACTTGTGCTAGATAATAGTTGGGGTGACCGACTCTTCAATCTCTAATTCAACATTATTCTAACCTTATTCATTAACTCCATGACTAACCTATGTTGCCATTAAAACCATCATTGTGAAGAATCTCTCAAAGGGTTTGTTAATGAAAATCATGTTTGAACCATCGTGAGAGATAGGATTTTGCATAAATACTCCCCTCCACATGTGCTTTAGAGTTTTGACGAAAATCAGACCGTGTGGAAAGGCGCGCACTTTTGAATTGATCAACTCAAGATAGACAATCCCCATGAGACACGGTTCGTTGTATAGTTAAAGAGCTACATTGTCGACTTTTAGGTGACAACTAGCTCTAATAACTACTTGAAGGTGTAGACAAACCTCGAAAGGTTGTCATACCGTCGAGTTCATGTCTACCAAGAGTTTCTCGAATGGTACATTCTACTTGGACAAGTCCTTTGCGAGACACGTTTACATTACTAGCGAACTAGCTTGAAATTATTACCCGTCCAGACAAGTCTTTTCGAGTTACTAACGCTTTAGTACCGCAATTCGTTGGTTAAGTCTATTACACAAGGATTCATTTGCATTTACACAACATATTTCTTATCACATAATTTTCTCCCCAAAAATGGCATATAAAATGTTATTTTGAAAAGTTGACAATAAATATGACCATTTTAGTGTTGCGGAAGATGACCACTATGAACAATTTTGTGAACAAAGTTTTAATTCAAATACTCCCCTCAACAAGTGATATAAGCGGTTGAGGTTTTGAAAATCATACGGAAGTACTTGACCTTTTGAGCAAAACCTTGAAAATGAAAGGTTTGATAGGTTTTACTCAAAAGTAAGAAGCTTTCGCTTCGTTTTATAAGGATTGTGGCAATCAAGCGCACTACGTGGTCCTTTCTTGACAATTACGGGTTGTACACTTTGTTATGTGTGCACAAGCCATTGACATATATAATCACACATCCAAATGTAATAATGAAGGAAACAATTCAAGGGGTACCGAAGTCCGGTGATGTCGCCAGAGTGCGAGTAGGGCGTTGATAGCGGTGATGTTGATCCCGGTCGACCACCAACAAAGCTTTCCAACGTTCGAACCGATCCTTCGAAACAACCTTTCATCAATTATCTTGATGATCCTCCTCACATCCCTTCGATCACGAGAATTCCATCGCTTGGGAGACCCAATCTTTTGTCGTATATCCTTCAACCGATAAGCCAATCCGTCCCTAACCATCTTCAAAGTGTGATCTCCAAACTTGTGAAGGTCACTACACGCCATTAAGCAATTTCTTTGAAGTTCACTACGGAAACGACGCCGAAAGGTTTCTTGATGAGTGTATATTGTGAGAGCCGATTGAGGTCGGGAAGATCTAGGCGAGGTGGAGTGAAGTTGACACGGGTCCGATAAGATTCAACCGCCACCAAGATCTTCTACATGTTCCTTGATGACTATCGTCGATGAAGATAAGCAATGACTTGATGAATTCACGTTGTACTTGATTGAAAATTGTCTCATGCGACCTTGTACTTTGGCAAGGTACATGTCTTCGATGTCGTTGATAGACAAATTCTCAAAGTCGACTTGAGAGAATGCATAATCCCTTTCATCTTGTCGTTTGACCACGATATTCTTTAGGAAGGTGTAGTCCCACTTAGATGACGAACAACATGTTTGATGGCAACGATATCCTTAGTCTTGAACACCGCATGTTGAGACTTCTCAACTGGCGACACGTAGTAGATTCTTGACGTTAGGCCAATGATGAATCCCGTACATTGCATCTCGGTCGTATGCTTCCACTTTGTCGAGAGACAAGTGATTGGCACGTTCCTCGATGGTATATAGTCTGCTGGGAATGGAAGTGTCAACGATGTAGCGTATTTCCTTGAACCATCGCCACCGTGTAGAAGAAATTCGTGTCTTTGTTGAAGAAATATCTCGAATGGAATCCTCGGTTCATCTGGTTGGCCAATTGTTGATAGTGGTTTTGACCGATCGGTGTAGTATGGAGGGTTGTCCCGTATGGTGAAGTCGATGTTTGCTACGGGTTGAGCCAATCCATGTTGTTAGACATAGCTCGAGCAATGTTCTCAAGGTGATATTCGACCTCGATGGCACTTTCTGAGCTATCTTTCCACGGTTGAAAAGCTTCATTCTTGATTCGCCTCAACTCGGATTTCGTCATCTTCTTCACGGAACTTTTCTTGCAAAAGTTTTGCATGCTCCAATGTATTACCGTCTACCAAATCCGACCTTCATTAGGGTAGGGAGTGTTGTTAACAAGAGTAGAGAACCATTCAAATTCATCGGTTTTATCGTCATCTAGCCAAGATATGGCGTCGATGCGAGGCGTCTTCTTCTTCTTCGTTTGAAGGCCTAGATGATGATTCTCGGTTTCGAACTTGTTTGGGAGAGGTGGGTTGTTGTAGGGGCTCAAGGACCTCTTCATCTTCACCACCCGTACTCAAAGTGATCACCGGTTTTCGACTCGGGGTGGTAACTCGGAATCGTCACGAGGTTTATCCAGAGAAGAGCGAGGAGGTAACATAGAAGATGATTCACCGACTTCTTGACGTTTAGCTTTATCATGCTTATCCTGATCCTTGTCTTCATCGTCTCTAGGGGCGTTTAGACTTTCTGCTTGAATCTACATGCTTCTTTGAGTTGGTAGTCCGGCAATGCACAAAGCGACTTTCCTTCCTCGAGTAAATGTTCCAGATCGTGTAGACATTTGTGTGACAAGCTTGGCCACCAATTCATTATCCGAGAAAACTACGAGGATCGAGATGGATTGATTGTGACGGTTAAAGGTGTGGATCTTATAGTTTGCTTGGCTATCTGCATAAGATTCGGATATAGTTATCAGTAAACATCTCCTTTGTGACTTTAGGAACGATATCCGAAGGTACTTGTTAGTGTAACCTTGATCATTTTGTTCGATTCCTCTTGACGATGACTTTTCATGAACTCTGAGCGAATTCCCTTTCTTTCTGCATCTTGTCATTCTCATCATTTAAATCTTGTATTTGGTCGAGAAACCAATTCGGTTTTTCATAGAAACATGTCCTTCTTTCTAACTTGTTGGACAACTTTCACAATTCTTTCATGAGTCCGAGAAATCCAAGATCGAGGTGGTTTCTTCACTGATTTGGATGTTGATTTGGTTGATTTCTTTGATGGTGGTGGTGAGGAGTGAGATGAAGAATCGATGATGAGGAGACATGAGGAGACTCGGGGTCCTTGGGCGGTTCGAAGTTTCCTTCGTGAGCGTGTAGGACTTTCGAGCGACTTGTCATGTCGGCATCTTTATCTTTCTCGAGACTTCTCGGTTTGGGTTTCTCAAACTCATATTCGATAGTATCCTCCACAAGCTTTTGTTGTTGCACAAGAGTGGTGGCATCGGATCCACTTATCGTGTCGATTAACCGCATCGGGATCGGTAAGGTGGTGACACCACTTGATCCTCCGGGGCCACCCATTTGGTCTTTGCAAATTCTTGACTTTTGAAGGTGTCGGCGATTTTAAACTTCTTCTGTATGATTTATCCGGTTGCTCTTCTTCTTCGTAGCTCTCATCATAGGGCACAAGTGCGGAGTCTTCCCTTTCCTTTATCGGTTGGAGGACCGGGAGGTTTTGGTACTAATGGAATGTCATCCTGCGGTTCGAGTATGTAATCTCTTCTTCGATTCGATTACCTTGAGTCCTCGTCCACAAGCTTTCTTTGCGGTTCGGTGTGGGAATAGGTTCATCTTCCTTACGAGAATAATCCTTTTACGAGGAGGATTCCTTTGGGAAGCTTCCTATAACTTTCGAACTTCTGCACTTCGGCAGACTTCCTCTTACGGTTCTCCGGTAGGGTTCACGAAGGTTTTCATCAAGATGACCAACTTTGCCTTCTTTTACGCTACTAGATACCTTTTGTGCGTTTCAAGCTTCTTGAGTTCTTTAGATAGAAGGTGATCGAGCAACCACGGCACCACTTCTTAGTTGTCGATTCCTTGATTACGATAGAAAGGATAGGTTCGGACAACAAGTCGTGATTGTCGGGTCATTGAGCCTCATGGTATATCGAGATTGAGTCCAAGTGCTCTCGGATCAAAAGCTTTGTGTATCGACATAGGGAATCTTTGAGCTAAGCTTCTTGTGAAATAGCATCATGTCCTCCCATATCGATGCTTGATTTCAATGTCCTTCTTATTGATCGAGACCGAAGATTTGCGGTTCCATGAGCTTTGGATGCTCATAACCACCGTCACGACCGAAAATGGACTTGGTAATGATGATGTAGAGGTTCTCCATGGTTGAGGAATGTTCTTAAGTTCCACGTGAGAATGCTTAATAACAACCCCGAAGCTTCATCATAGCCAATGTCAAGAAGAAATTGTAGAACCGTCTCTTGGTGGGTGTGGCAAAGAAGTCGGTTGGCTCGATTTTAGGAATGAGAAGAACAACCCGTAAGTCCGCATGAGTGATGGTGACTTGTTTGTGGTTAAGTGTCACTCATCACCGCACTTTGACTGTGATCCTCTCGCATAGAGTTCGAAATTGTTGAATGTAGATTTCCGAAGATGGCAGTGTGAGAGCATGTTTTGGTAGGGATGATTCCTTAGAATATCCACGACAATGAGACAAGAAGATTCGAGGCGGTGAGGGTTTCAAAATCAACCCTAAGGTTATTCTTTCCAATCTTTCTCGGATAGCCATTTGGGAAGATGTCGACAATAGTGAGAACCTCGGTGCATCCACATTCATTTGAGCGACCATGTCGTGATCTCGAAATAACATTAGCCAAAAGAACCAACATATCGAAGACATAATGTTAGTCAACGAAGGTCTTATTGTCTAGTTATTGAATGTACGAGATAATGATTATTCTGAGTCCTAAGTCACTTGTTTGTCCAATAGTCCAATGGCGTCGTGAAATGTTTCGTGAGTTAGTTAACTTTAAGTTTTAAAGTTTATGTTATCACTTATTGTTCACAACATATCAAGCGATTAAGTTTATTAGTGACATTATTGGATTAGTGACGTTATGATTAGTTTATTTACAAGTTTGTACACGTAACAATTCATAATGAAGGTCAATCAAGGCTTAGGCGTAGTTTTGGCAAAGTTAAGCGTAAATGCGATAATGACATACAGCGTGAGCGAAAGCTTATGCGTGGGATCTAACTTACGCGTAAGAAAAGTTACAGCGTGGGAAGGGGGACCTTAAGCGTGAGCTTACGCCGTGGCGATATAAACCTTACGTGTAAGGCTTACTCTTAAGAGTAGACCTTATGCGTGAGGTCATCGTTACGCATATCCTTCACGGGATCGTGTGGTCCCATTGTAGAACCTTATGCGTAGTAGTTACGGCGTAGGATTTCTCTTACGCATAACTTCCCACGCGTGAAGGTAATCCTTATCGTGAGTAACAATCAACCTTGATTACGAATTTTATGCGTAGCAAGCTTTGAAATAAAACATCATAACATCAATTTTGACACTCAATATTCATTCAATTCTGATTTAAACATAGTTACTCATTTAAAGCGTTGGCGTAGAAAACCTTACGAGTAATCTAAAACCCTAGTTTCGAATTTACGCGTATGAAATCTAGCCATAGGATATGCACCAAAGTATTTACGTAAGTCTAAGATGGTGTGAGAGTGTAATGACCAAGTTATAACATCTAAATCGTGGAGAATCAAAAATACCCAAACTTATGAACTTTAAACCCTAATTCCAAATTTTAATCATTTAGAGTTTACGGGTGGTTATAGAGCACGAAACCTTTAATTCAACATGATATGAGTATCACACAACAATCTTTTGACCAAAACCCTTCACATTTGAAAACAACCAAATCGACTCATAAACCCTAATTATCAAAATCCATTAATTAGTGTTTACGGGTGTATTTTGAGCATAGAAAGATATCATTGATGTTGTTAAAGCATTTTGACACAATCTTTTAACCAAAACACACAACAAGTGATTATATGTTCTAACCCTTACGCGTAAAACACAAAATTCATTGAATCTTAAGTTTTAACCGTTGGTTTGTATGAAATTTAAAACCATTGTTTAAAATTACGTTAAGAACACAAAACCACTTACAGATTGATGATCAGAAACACAGATTTCTTGAATGAATATTAGGCGTAGGATCTTTTAGGTTAGAAGTAATAAATGTGAGGGTAATGTTAGGTGGAGAGGTGTTTTATTAAAATATCTTTAACATTTTGACAGTTTTGGTCCCTCCACCTTTTCCTTTTTCAAACAAAGCCTTTTAACTTCCATTTTGGTTACCAAACAAAGATTTTAAGAAAGAGACTTGTGACACTCCCCCTCGACTTAAGAAATATTGAAAGGTTATTAATTTTAGTCCGAGGTGTACATGAACGAAAAATTTACCACCATTGATAAGAAAACCAACGGGATATGATAACATGCAAGTACACGATGTTTTGAAACAATTAAGTGATACTTTTCTCCCCTCAACACTTGATCGGAAAAGTATTGAATTTTGAAAGATTAAAGTGTTGACGGAAGAAATGTACTTGCCATGTTGAAAGAAAATTGGATTAGAAGAATATTTTTGTTGTTTTATAAGATTTTATATTTTGTATTTTGTTTTGAAAAATATTTACAAAAGAGATTTTGGTGTTTGACGTGTTTTTAAGACTGTTTTAGGAGGTCATCAATTCCTCTTGAGTCAAACACCTCATACCAATCTGGTGGACCAACTCATTAAACCTAGCGGGAGGCAAGGCTTTGGTGAGAAGATCCGCCATTGGTATTATGTGCCATAAAGTATAATTCAACGGTACCTGTTCCACGTGGTCCTTGATGAAATGATAGCGAAGATCGATGTGCTTTGATTTGGTCTTTGGCGGGTTGCGAGATCGCTATAACACTCCGATTGTCGCAATACATCGGGATTCATCAAATACGTAACCATAGTCTTTGAGTTGTGTTCTCATCCATATGACTTGAGCACAACACACGGACATGGCTACATATTCTGCTTTGGTTGATGACGCGATGTACAATCCTCCTTCTTTGATTGCCAAGACACGGTTTATCATCAAGAAATTGTAGAGCTCACGAAGTACTTTTCCTTGAGTCTAAGCATCCTGCGTGGTCGGTCGTCTGGCGATTAGTTCAAAACTAGAATCCTTTGGATACGGATCCCAAGTTAATGGTTCCCTTGATGTATCGGAGGATTCTTTTAGCCTCGAGAGGTGGGTTTCGGTTGGTCGCGATCGATAACGGAGCATAGATAAGCGGCAAAGACAATATCAGTCGCTGCTAGTTAGATACATGAGGGACCCAATAATACTTGGTATTTGGTAGGTCAACTAATTTCCATGTAAATCGGTGTCTAGCTTCTTGGTATGAGACATTGGTGTGGCATAAGTATCACGGTTTTCATTCCAAATTTGTTTAACAATTCAAGGGCATATTTGGGTGACTCAAGAAAATACCACGGGTGATTGATGAACTTGTAATCCTAGAAAGAGCGTAAGTTCACCCATCATGGACATTTCAAAATTTTTCTTCATTAGTTTTGCAAAAGCGATTAAAACCTTTTATGTGTAGACCCAAAATGATGTCATCCACGTAAATTTGAACAATTAAGATATGTGCCCGTGATATTGTATAAAAGAGTTGGGTCAACCGAACCTTTGGTGAAATTATTAGCAATGAGGAAAGATGATAGCTTATCGTACCATGCAGGGGCTTGTTTGAGACCATAAAGAGCTTTGTTCGGTTTGTAGACATGGTTGGGAACTACGGATCAACGAATCCTTGGGTTGGTTGACATAAACCGTTTCTTTCGGTTGTCCGTTGAGAAGCGCGTTTTGACATCCATCTGAAAGACCGTCGTATTCATATGAGCATGACGTGAGAAATATCCGAACGACCTCAAGGCGAGCAGCGGAGCAAAAGATTCTTCAAAGTCTATTCCTCTTCACGACGATAACCCTTAGCAACTAGGCGTGACTTGTTTGGATTCACGTTCCCTTGACATCAATTTGTTTTCCAAATCCATTTGAGACCAATGGCGTAGACCACGTTGGTCTTTCAACCGATTCCATACTTCAAGCGTTTGAATTGGTTGAGTTCTTCTTGCATGGATTCAATCCGGTTGTCTTTTGTCATTGCGTCTTTAATGTTTTAGGCTCAGTTAGCGAGGCGGTGAGTGCATAAATGCAATGTTCACCATCCGTGTGAAGACGTAGTCTCGTAACGGCCGGTTGATTCGGGTTGCCAATAATACTAGCCGAGGATGGTCTTTTGTCCATCGATGTGTAGAGGTTGATGTTGGTATACATTGTGCGGATTACGAGGATTCAAATGGTTTGTTGAAGATTCCGCGACATCCGTGCGCGCAGATCTCATTAGCAACGGGTTAAAGAACGCATTTGGATCAAAATCTGCGGTGGAGGTACTTCATTCGAATATCATCACCGGTTCATCATTGTTGGAAGCGGTTTGTTCAAGCTGTTGTGTTGGAGTCAAGCGGTGTAGATGCATCTTCAACGATGGTTGTTGTAGCAGTGTATCGGTATAGGAATATTATCGGGTTGAGCGGTGAAGCAGTGGATACACCTAGAGCACATTCATCAATATAAATCCTTTGAACAACGGACAAATAACCTTTCCATTTGTTGACGAGTGAGTGGGGCTTTGTTCGGTGATGATGGGGTTGAGGAAGTTTAAGCAGTTGTGTCCGGGTTCTAAGGCATTATACTCGAAGCCATTTCGTGAGTTCATCAAAATGAGCAAGAATCGTTTCCATCACACTTTTTGTCTGACGATTCGGATCCGGTAACCTTTAGAATTCTCATAGTATCAAATAAAGACTCAATGTCGGCTTTGGCTTTGAGCTTTCAAAATCATCACGATCATTATTTGGATAGCAAAGGGATCCAAATACATGAAAGTGTTTGAGATTCGGTTTATGGTTGTGGACAAGCTCGAATGGTGTTTTGTTGTGACATTTTGTGATCATAGATCGGTTTGAGTATAACATGCGATGAATCGACTTACGCCCATAAGTAATCTGGAAGTTTAGCATTGATTAACATTGTTCTTGCGGCTTCCACTAACGTTCGGTTTAGTCTTTCAACAACTCCGTTTTGTTCGGTGTACGTGCAATAGATTTTGATCTTGAATTCCCACTTTCTCATAGAATTCACGAAGGGTTTGGTTAACAAATTCGGTTCCTTTATGCATTACGATTAGCTGGCGGTGTTGCGGGCTGGACCTGTATTTTCGTGAGAAGGTGATGATCATTTGTGGAGCTTGGTCTTTGCTTGAAGAAAGTAGACCCAAGTCCATCGTGAGTAGTCATCAACAATTACTAAGATGTAGCGTTTGCCATTGATCGTTTGCAGCGCGCCGGGCCACACAAGTCCATGTGAAGAATATGAAGTACATGTTGAGAGTCGTGTTCCACCTTTGAAGGAAAATGAGCACGAGTGCTTTTCCCTTGTTCGCGGTGAGCAAAGGTGATCTTTTGAATACGAGAATCGTGGGAGACCTTGAACTAGTTTGTGTCGAGCAAGGTTGGTGATGGTTTGAAAGTTTAGATGTGAGAGAAGGCGGTGCCATAGCGAGGATTTTGTTGATGTTGCCTTTGAAAGTAAGCGGATAGGAGATGAAGCAACCATGTCTTGCATAGAGATAGTGTAGAGACTAGAATTACAGCGAGCGGACATAAGGTCATTTCCTTGTAGATCACGAATGAAACAAGTTTTCTCCGGAAAGCAACCTCCAAATCTCCATCACAAAGCCGACCTCATCGAAAGCAGTTATGACCGAGGCCTTCCACATAGTAAACCCTGCGATTTCGATGTTCCCATTGACATAATCTCCGTAGCCCATGATAGGCTGCAGTGATCATTCCGAACACGAGAGTGCCAATGAACTTTGCAATAAAGTTTGATAACATTTAAGGTTGCTGTCATGTGTCGGGAACATCCGCTATCAACAATCGAGAGAATGATCATATCACCGCATTACACGCAGCGACACGGATGGAATAGAAGTAGATGTGGAACCCGAAATGTTAGAGGGTTCCGAAGCGTATATGAGACATGCGCATTAATGATTTTAGGCATCCATTTAAATCCTAGTGTGTTATATATACATTTCGCCATCTATAACTACTCTTTGCTTTAGTCTTAGTGAATGCACTAGGTGGTACTACATTCTTAGGAGGTGGCTGGAGCTCTGAGGGACAACAATGTTTGCCTTAGAATCTAAAGAAGGCGGTCTACCAAGCACGGACTTAGAATGATTAGTGGGCCTAGAGGTATTTCGAGTCTTAGGATTCCGTAAGCGAGTATAGCTTTAGCAACACATTTGTCATGACAATCGAAATTCATACTTTTCGACAAATAACACAAGGTGCATCGGTGAATATCAAAAGTACTTAACGGTTTAGCATTCGTTACATCACTATTTCTATTACATTTGCGAACCTTGATATCTATAGTGGAAGCAACGTGAGTCTTATTCATAGTCCTAGGGTGTTCTTCTACTTTAGCATTCCTTATTGATCTTTTCTTGGGTCGCAACTTCCTATTCTTGATTAAGTGCTCTGAGGCGTGAAGTGCGGACGTTTGGAAAAACGCAACTATTCTGTTTGATAGAAGGAAGCACGTTAGCAACTTGTGATTTGGCGATCGGATTCTAGGTGCATGATTACTAAGTGTTCTTGGTGTTAATCTCTTAATGATTGTTGGCGGAAGTTGTTCATACTTTCCTAACATTTCTCTTAGCTTAGAGATAGTGTGAATCAAATCTTGATTTTCGAGCGAATATTACCGGCAAAATTCATGACTTCTCTAGTGTGAGCAAGATAGTGATCAAGTTTGTTTGATGCTTCATGACAAGTCTTATTGAGTAAATCAAATATGACACCATATTCTGTTTAACTTTTACAAGCTCTTGTTCATATTTTGAGATTTGACCTTTCAAAGACACGTTTTGATCATCCAAATGCTTAAATTTAGGATCAAAAGATTTTGTTTGCAAGCGGCGATTTTCTTTTGAAAACTAAGTTGATGATTGTGAATATCTTTTTCACACCAATGAAGACGACGTTTGCATTGTAAAGTTCGTTAAGTAATTGTTTATTTTCACTTTTAAAGACTCGATCCAAGCACATTATCGGTATTCTCAGCAGTTACCACATAGTCAACATTATCGGCAGAGATATAATCGGATGCATGTGGCAAAGAATAGAATAACACAACATTATGGATATCGGCCTGAGATAACATCTTCCAAGAGTCGATCAACATCTTTTCTCAACGGTTTCTTTTCGTTTAGTATTAAAATAGATGTTTGGTTTTCTCGGCGACCTTCATCACTCAAGTTCCTTATGAAAATCCTTTTCCCAAGCTAATGCACAACTTTTCAAATTTTTAACGTTAGGTAAAGATTTTTAAAAAAATGTCTCTTTGTTCTCGCGCTAGAGGCGATTGAAAATGATCAATTTTGATTTCAAAGCGATATTCTATCTCATGTTGTAAAATTTTGAGGTCGACCATGAAAATGTCAAAATATCTAAGAATTTTTGATTTTCGGGTTTTGAGTTTACTTCATGATGGAAGGTAAAGGACCATAAGTTTGTGCATAATCCGGTTGGGGATTAACATTAGAAGACTCGGTGTTTTGATGATAACCCTTGGTGTGTTAGAAGAATCCGTTGGTGTGGAAAGTGACCGGTTTTGAATAATTAAAGGTTTGTTGTAAACAATAGTTTTAATTTTGATCGACTCGCCTCTTACGCGTAATTCCTCTTGACGATGATATTCAACAACACTCATATGATATCATTAATTTTATATTACTGTTTGGAAACTTGAGATTTGGTTTGAAGGTTTTAGTGAAAGCTTTGGTTTATGTCGGCTAGATTTGGTCTATATCCTTTTGGATTGGGTTTTAACGTAAACTTTTCAATAATCATTCTTGATTCACCATGTTTGTAAACAACAGTTTTAAACTCTTTGATTTTGTTTTGCAAGCGATAATTTCTTCAAGAAGGCCATCTACCGATTCGTTGAATGCTTTTTGTATGCGGAGGCTGCTTTGACAAGTTAACAACTCGACCTTAGCTTTTGATTTTCCAAGGTGAGGCGTTAATTTGCTTTTTATGTTCATGTTTGATTGTTCTATTTCGACAACAAAGCATTCTTGAAGCGGCTAGATCACGATCTATCTCTCTAAATATTTTTCGTTTTGATGAGATTTAGCAAAAGCGGCTTCAAAACTTTTTCACGGTTTTCTTGAGTTTTGAAAAAGTTGAGTTGCATTTGTAAGCATTCAAAATCCTTGGTTAACAGTGCATTTTGCTTTTAAGTCCTTATTTAATGCATAACATTCCTCCATTTTGATTTGATGGTCTTGAATTAACCGAGCAAAATCGGGATGAGGCAACAGATTTAGCTTGTTCAACGTGAGTCACAACATGATCATTATTTAGATCCTCAAGTACAACCACGGAGTCAATTTGATTATCAAAGGAAACCATAAGGTCATCTTGATCGTCAAATGTAACTACGAGGTTAATTTGAAAATCGTCGAGAATGAGATGTAGATGACTCATTTTGAATGATCACGAGTCGTCTTCGGATTCGGATATTGGCGGAGATATTAGTTCGATATGATGATGGTTTATTCGGTACACGAGACAAGCCATCGGTGTCATACTGGGCTGTTTCACTCATGTGTAACTCTTGCATATTAGCCATCAACATAACAGATTGCATTGGCACGCAAGTCCTCCATATCATCATCTGAGTGCGCATACGCCATAAAGCTCATTCTTTGTTTGTGAGAGATCCACCACTTCATCCTTAAGAGCCAAAAGAAGAGCCTCTTTGAAATAAGCACGCCCCTAGTCCTTGGCTTTGGGCATGTATTAGCCAGTGTCCTTCTCATTGCGGTTGTAGCATCGAAGACCATTCAACCCATTCGAGCATTTCCTGTTCCACCACTTGAGCTCATTCCTACCCATAGCATTAAACCCTTGACCACCTCCCGTTTGACGACCATAACCACGATTACGAACTTCAACTCGTCCGTTGTTCACAACACCGATTTCGTGTATTGGATGAGGAACGAATCGATTGTTGGATTTGTTGGTATAACGGCTAAAAGCATTAGCAATCATAACAAATCCTGTTGTAATGCTTGAACGGATCGGATTCCTCATTAGTTTGACTATGAAGTGCTTGATCATTGTTGTTGTTGTAAGGAACCAATTGATTTTGTTGAGGTTCTTTGTGATTGATCGTTTGTTGTGGTAGAGGCAAATGGTTGAGTTGCTTGTTGAGGAGGATAACTTTGTTGAGCATATAAGGCAAGTTGTTGATTGTCCTGATGTGTGGGTGGAGCAATTTGAGCACGGAGAATCCTTTCCGATCAACTTCCTTTTCATGAGGCTTCAAGTAATCGTACAACAATCCATATGTAGAATGATGCATATTCTTTGCTTGACGGAGAAAATGACATACTTCTCCCATTCGGGACCAAGACTACTCGAGAACTTAGTATTCACCGCAATTCTTGGCATGATGATGTTGTGTTTATCCAAATCATTGATGATGTCTCAAAAGCGATGATGATAGGACTCTAGTGTCTCTCGGGTTCAATCATGAAGTGTTCATAAGCCAAGTAAATTTTGGATTCCAAATCCTCCTGATTGAGTGTCGATCCTTCCATAAGAAGGCGAATATGATCCGCATTTTCTCGTGCGGTCTTTTGAGCATCAACACTACGAAGAATTGGGTTTGGTAATCCTAAGAGGATATATTCCATTGCAAGTTCATCCGCTTCATAGTGGAGAAGTTCTTGAGGATTCAAGTCCATATGATAGCAATGTTCGTTTGTTCATCTCTTGGTGGAATGGCATTTGGATCTCGGGTATAATGACGAGGGCATCTCAAATGGACCTTCCAAGATAACCTTCTTTAAGAACTTTCCATGTGGCTTCTTGGATCACAAAACCTAAAGAACCTTATCACCCATTGATCGTAGTTTCGGAGTGAGCATTGGAGGTCTATCAAGTGATCCAAATCATGAATTGATTGTTGGTCGCTTAAAGCTTCACACATCTTTGCAAACCACCAAGAGATGAACAAACGAACATTGCTTCATAGTGGAGAAGTTCTTGAGGATTCAAGTCATGTGATGAGCAATGTTCGCTTGTTCATCTCTTGTGGAATGGCATTTGGATCTCCGGGTACAATGACAAGAGGCATCTCAAATGGACCTTCCAAGATAACCTTCTTTAAGAACTTTCCATGTGGCTTTTCGATCACAAAACCTAAAGAACCTTATCACCCATTGATCGTAGTTTCTGGAGTGAGCATTGGAGGTCTATCAAGTGATCCGACCTCATGAATTGATTGTTGGTCGCTTAAAGCTTCACACATCTTTGCAAACCAAGTGGGTTCCTTCATAGTGTTCCTTGATGGATGTTGATTGAAGTCATTTGTGTAGGGTTGAACTTGAAGACTTGGCGGTGGTTGAACCATTTGTGGTGGAGGAATTGCTCCAAGTTGTGGAGTATGTTGTTGATTAAATTGTTGTTGATAAATTGCTTGTTGTTGATTCCATTGTTGATGTTGTGGACTTAGTTGTTGTTGTCGTTGAGGATAAGTGTAAGGAAAATAGTTAGAGTATGGTGGTTGAGACATTTTGAAAACTTGTGTTGGTAAAAATGGATCTTTGTAGTCGAATGAACCTTTGATGAAGAAGTATCCTTAGGCGTAGAAATCACAATAGCCAAGTAGCACTTATGCGTAAAAACACCAAAGGTACAGCGTAACAATTAGAAGTTCTGGCGTGAATTTAGCTTACGCGTAAGTAAGGAAAAGACACTAAAGTTATCACGTAGACAAAAGTTAGGCGTGGGATTATCTTATGCGTAAGACTAGGCTTAGGCGTAAGAAAAATCTTATCGTGGGATTTCACGCGTAAGCTTATGCTTATCGCGTAATTTTAGGGTTTTATCCCAAGTGATCTTTTACACTTCACGGTGCAAAGATATCCAAAGTCGACGTATTTTCAAGCTTATACAAGCAAGAAAACACAGAGTAAACCACGAAAACAAAGATCAAACCAAGGAAATACTTACGCGTAGTTTTAGGGTTTCACTACGCGTGGGTTTACTCAGAATTTGATTATGCTCAAAGATGTTTCTAAACCGGTTTTGTGTGATGAAATAGCTTCAAGATCACCAAATAACACAAGAATGTGAAATTTGATGAACCAAACCTTCTAAAACAGATTCTGCGTAGAACTACACCCACGAATAAAAACGAGTTCAAAAACAATGATCCACGATAAAGTTCCAAACTTTTGCCAAAAACGTTAGTTTAACACCTTATAACATTGAAAGTACAAGAATCTTGGATTAAAAAGTGTAAAAATGCGTTTTAAGCTAACGAAAGAAATGGACCGTGCGTTATCGTGAGACCAAAACTCACTTCAAACAATACGCTCACCCAACTAGTAGGCGATTGATACCATCTTAGGTCACTAGTTTTACAAACACAAGTAATATAGAAAGAGATAAGGCGATTGAACAAGTAAACCAAACACACACACAATATAAATATACGGTTAGGCGTAGGTGAGTGAAAGAGAGAATAACTTGAACAACCAACCCTCAAGTGAGGGTTTACATAAGGTATTTATAGGAGGAAAGCTAGGGCAACACTCCTAGTTTCCATCCTTTCTTTAATGGGCTTGGGCCTAAGCTCATGGGCCTTCTACATAAGCTTAAGGCTAATAACAAACATAAAGGCCATAATAAGCTACTAATTACATAATAATGACTAACACTTGAATTATAGTTTAGGAGTGATTCCAACAAATGTGTGCTCGTATGATAGTTTAAAGATGTGTTTACTTAGGTTTTACTACTCCTTAATTATCTCCTATTGATGGTTGAATTGTCACGCCCTTATTCCTAGTTGCGTTGTGTGTCTAAGGTTGTAGGGTATGCGTTTCTCCCAACTCTTTGAACTTACCAAAGGGTCTCGCCTACAAACCCACTATGGATAATAAACTCTTACTCTAAGGCACTATTTGGATGGTTTAGCTTACAACTACTCAAGGAGTCATATTCTAAGGTTCACAAAGATTAAATCAAGCATTAAGTACACAACGAATGACCTATCGCATTACTAGATCATTAATCAACTAAGATAAGAGACAACCAATCAATATTCAATAATTAAGTTTCATATTCCTAAGCAAACACACAAGTAAATTAGCCGGACATGGAAAACATGCAAGCATACACAAAATAATCAAAGACATAATTGTATTAATGAAGTAAAACACTTATCTTGGTGTAAGATAGGGTTTGGAACCCTAAAATACTGTACAAGACAGCCTTGGTTCGGTTTAGGTTTTTACTCCAAAAGACTACACACCAAATAATGAAAAATTCGGATTCTATATATAATATTACATATGCGACGGCGCCACCTTATGTTTTGTGACGCCGTCGTGTCGCCGTCATTAGGGTTTCGTCTTGGCCACGTTAGACTTACGACGGCATCACCTTATGCTTGTGACGCCCGTCCTCTTCACCGATGCCGTCTGGATTACATCTAGGCCGTCCGAGTTGCGACGGCCTACTCTTTTATAACTTGACGTCACTTGAAAATAGAAGTTTTGGCTTGTCCCGTCACAAAATCCTCGGACTCGCAATTAACACCGGCCGCCACCTTATGTTTTCGCAGACTTTGAGTGTCTCGATTCGACTTTGGCCATTTTCTTCAGATATTCAAGATTTTCGTCAAATAAGTGCCATTCCACATTTTACCTTCAAGAGACCTAAAAGTGAAAAGGAACGATATTAAGCAATAACGGATGCAGTATGATCAAATAAGGGCTTAAACGACCCCTCAAAAGGTACCTTTTAAAACCTTATCGACATTCTAGTCCTATGGCTCGGAAGGAGGTATTGATACCTTCTTCGAATTGTAGAGAGGGTTACAATCGTCCTTCGTGGAAGTGACGATTTTGAGATTATTGAACCCACGGACATGATTGCCGTGTGTTGGGCTCAAGGAGATGTTTGGAGTGTAGACGCTAGTGGTGAAAACTCAAACTCATATTCATGCGTCATATTTGAACCTATAGAAACGATGAGTTAATAGAAAGTAATGTTTGTGGTCAACCAATGATTGTCTAACGTTTTACTAGATTTTTATTAACAATGGTTTTAACAACAATGACACTTAACTCACTTATGGTTTTGACATTCTAGTGGGATATTACTTTTTATAAAGAAAGTGGTTTTATTATGCATGAAAATCGTTGTCCAGATGTACGGATCCCACGGTTCCTTTCAAAAGGGATCCGCTAGTATACTTGCCGATCCGTAGGTGCAGAGTAATGTAAACAAATTTGATAAAAACATAGGTTTTACAATTTTATACCATACCAAGATATGTGTTTTTAGCCTACATTTTCTTTTAGCATGCATATATGACTTCTAATGTATCATGAGAGAATACTGAAACATATAAATCAAAAGAAATGACAAACATATTATGATAATAATAACCTAGATAAACTAGACTATTAATAATATTTCATTTCAATGCTAAGAATGATACAAAGGATTGGGTCTATGATCCTAATGTAGATTAACAACACAAAGTATATGTCTTCATATGAGAACTTCATCATAGGGAACACACGAGCGATGAGTGTTAAGGCGATGAGCACAAAGGCGATGTAAACCATGTTGATGGCGAGCCTTCTTGGTTTCGGATGAGATGAAATGGAGAGGAAGATGAAGTTTTGAATGAGAGGAAATTTTTGAAAGTGGAAGATTTGAAAAAAGTGGGGATTTGATAGGGTTGAACGACGGATTGGTTTATTTATGGGGAAGGAGGAATTTTTGAGATTTGTGTTTTGTTTTATTATTGGAAAGATATGATTTATGGATTAAATGAAATAAAACACAAGTTTTATATACCACGACTTTAGACGAAAAATAACACGATGTGAGAAAAGGCTTCCTAATGAAGCTTCATGTAATACATGTATATGCACAAAAGATAATCATATAAATACCTATGTATGTATATTTAATTATCAAGCTAATGTCATTTTAGAGATAAGTAAAGAATCATACCTTCAACGCACTTAGAATGTCTTTACAAGTGACACAACAGATGTCACTTAGACAATTTCGCTCCTTTGTGTTGAAGATACCTTCAGGGAAGGTATTCTTGTTACCAAGCGATTCCTATAGCTTGTTGGGTATGAGCTTTGACTAATCAACATGATAAGGAAGATTAGTGCACTTAAATAGAAAAAAAATAAAAAAATGTTGTCATCTAATCAACATCCAAACAAAGAGTTTTAAAAGACATGGTGTTTGTTTTTGAGAGAAAAAACTTTCTTTGTATTTTTAAATTAACTATGGATCGTATCAAGTTTTTTAAGTACAATATACTTCAAGAAACTTGGTAACGAAGCTCGATGCCAATTGTGGAAAACTAGAAGGGGGTTGAATAGTTTTCCAATTAAAACTTCCTTTTAAACTATTTAGATAAACTTATGTCAATCTATTTGGATCTCTTCAGACGTAGTTTTCCAAAAATGAGTCTTCCACGATCCGATAAGAAAACAACTCCTAGATCTTACCTTAGGTGGATACCCACGGAAAGTTTTCAACAAAGTAGGTCTTAGATGGATTCCCACAGGGAAGATTTTTTATACTTGCACCAACACAAATAATAGTGACAATCATCTGTGTGGAAAACTAGAATGGGGGTTGAATAGTTTTGCCAATTTAAACTCCCTTTTAAACTATTTAGATCAATTTATGTCAATCTATTTGGATGTGTGTTGGATGTTGATAAACAAGCATATAAAGTATATAATGAAAAGATAAGAGTAAGGAGCACAAAACCACAACGCGAGTATTTATAGTGGTTCGGCTACAAGGACACCTTCCTTGCCTACTCCACTCCCGAGTCACCGCCGAGAGTTCGTAAGCACTACACTTACACCAACTCCTTATGGTGGAGAAACCTTCACAACGTCGCCTACTCTTTTTCCCAAGACTAGGCTAACCACCGGGTTCTTTCACCCAAGGTGAACCACACCTATCACAACGCCGCCTACCCTTTATTAGGTAGTAGGCTAAGCACCTAGTTCCATTACTATGGAGGAACTACTACCCATCACAACACAACACCTAATCTCGAGGAGATCCACTCCTTATTACAACATCATCAAGGATATCAATATCCTTGGATCTAATGTTAATCTATCTTGTACATCGAAACACACCATATCGAATGTACATCTAAGGTACCTTCACTAATGCCTTTAGTTAGATCTTAAAGTCACTCTTCACCAATGTCTTGTGACTTGACTTCTAGGCACCTTCACTAATCCCTATAATACGAACGATCGACACCTTTCACTAATGTCTTCGCTTGAGACTTGAGACATCTTTCACTAATGTTTCCAACACTACACGCCTTAGAAGAAAGAAAAGAATCATCAACAAGAGGACTTCGTGAGTCTTGATAATGAGGAAGCATGGCAACTCATGGACTTGAGCTTGCTTGACTTCAAAGGTGGTGATCTCGCCTTTAAGAGGAACCTGAGAATCACACAAACACAAACTACAAACATAGATCACTTGGATCTAGGGTTAGAGAGTTTTAACTCAAGGGAAAGTATGTTAGAAAGGGTGAGAAAAAATGAAGAAATGGCTCACTATTTATAGAGGAAAATTTCTCGTTCCCTGATCCCACGGATCCCTCCCATGAGGGATCCGTCTAGCGTAACGCTAGGGATCCGTGGGACGCATCTTACCCATGGGTATTTTGGTCATGGGTTATGGGTTGATCCATGGGTCTTATACTAGATACAATGTATCTTTGAGTGCAATGCACCTAGTCACATGGGTATGGGTCAATACCATGGGTTATGGATATTATTCATGTATGATATAAGCATGATGTCATGCAATGGGTTATGGGTCAAGCTCCATGGGTCATGGACTTTGGGTTGTAACCAACTTCATTCAATGTATTTGATCAATGGGTTTGTGATACTTAAGTTTCTACCATTTATATTACCCAATATACTACATACTAATTATGTGTATATTTTACCCAAATATGTAAATACTAGTTGTTGTACATATGTAACACTAAATCATAAAATCACTTATACTTGTTTTAGTGTTTTATGTGAAAATGTAAGTGTGTTAGAAACTATTAGTTCAAACTAATTACGTATTTTATTTGTTTCATTAAAATGATTTTACATTTGTTATCGACAAAACATTAGATGATCGTAAAATATAAATAAACTTTTTTACGGTTTATTTGTATTAACAATCTGGATAAGGAAGTAAAAACCACTACAACCGTTGATAGTGATCACCCTCACCGTGAGGAAACATCTACTTCTAACACTGCTTATTTGTGAAAATTCTTCTTCGTGGATGCGGTACTTGTAAAAGTGTTGAAGATTCATATACCTGTGTGGTAAAGAAGAACTTTAGGCCAATTTACATGTGGAAATCTGCTTCTAGTTCCACTCTTAACTCCACTTTTACTTGTCCCAACTTATTTTTCGTTTTCAAATCTTCTTTGTAAATATTTTGAAAACCAAAATACAAAATTTGAAAAACCAACAAAAGCAAAATACAAAATTAGAAAATTTATCAAAATTCAAAAACAATATAAAACCAAAAATTTAAAATATTCTTCTCGACATGTCTCTCAGTATAATCGATATTCAGACGTTTCTAAATGTCATTCAACAATGATACGGACATGTACGGATGTTGAGCGAGTTCTTTAAATTTTTTCTAAAACATGTCGTTTCTCAAAATTTCTTTTAATAATGGCTTTCAGACACTTCCGCATTTAAACCCGACTTCAAAATAATGGCTTCTGGACACGTCAGTTCAGGACCCGCACCTCAAAGAAAGGAAAGTGCTTAACTAAAACAATGGTTTTAAATATTTTTCAAGCACTATTCCTAAAAACATAGTGGCTTGCAGTAACTTCAGACTGTAACTACATCTTTAAAGAAAGGAAAGTGCTACGCAAAATCGATTTTCATAAATATCGAGCACTTATCCTAAAACAAATGAAGATAATTCTTCTCTAATATCTTCAAAAGATTTTGAAAATCTTCTTCTCATCTTAGCACCATTGATTCAAATTTTTCAAAAGATTTTCAAAATCTCTCACATTTGGTACCAAGATAACTCCTCTAAACCCTAAATTGATTCTAAATTTTCACGTATGAAAAATATGCTTTCTTTAAGGAGGAGTATTAAACCAAAATTGTTCCAAAATTCATGCTAAATCGGTTTCTCTCCAAATGCTTTTCGAAAACATATCTTTTAATCATTTGTTTCCAAAACATCATAGATATGCTATTTTTGAGGGGGAGAAACGTGATTAAAATGTGATAAAAAAGGTTTAATGATCGTTGTTTGAATCTCAAAAGAGCTCGACTCAGCCGTAACCAATGAATTGACATGAAATCAAAGTCAGGAAATGTACCATCTCGAGAAACTTTCTATGGACTTGACCAGGATGGGTAATAATTTTAAGCTAGTTCACTAGTGATGTAAACGTGTCTCGAATCGGTCTTGTTCATTGAAAGTCGATCAATTCAAAAAGTCTGAACTCTACCCTCATGTGCGATTTAAGTTAAAACAATATAAGCACATGTGAGGGTGTGTTCTGAAAATACAAAACTCTCAAGGTGTTATCAAAATGTGTTTTATAATCATAAACACGTTGAGAGATTTTCATCAAAAAGGTTTTATGGCAACATGGGATAGTCATGGGTTATAAGGTGACTAAGGATAGGAAATCGTCTATGATCCGCCAGAGTCGGAGGATCTACCAAGGACAATACCCATAGTTAGTATGAGAATTCCTTAGGTATGATTGATAAAAAGGAGTAATGTGAGAAAGGAGAAAGAAGGGGTTGAAGAATTAAAAGAAAAGCAAAAGAAAGGGTGAAAAGAAATAGCCCTCCATAATCAACCTTAGGGCGAAACCGGTTCAATTCATATGCTACTTGGTTGTCACTAAGATGACACCGGTATTGAAGACAAAGACGTCATGGACCCGACGACCGCACTAAACCTTCTAGCTACTCAATTCCTCTTAAAAGGATTTGTTTCATTCTCACTAGGAACCCTACATAATCTATCGACTTTCTCTTAGAGATAGTTGGTATTGAAGAAGGAGACCCTCTCCCTAGTCTCCGCCGGAAAACCAAATGCACTAATCGAGTCTAGAGCCACGAGATTCATTAAAAGATCTCATAGGAACACTTAACATTTCATCGCTCTTGTTCATCAATAAGGACACAAGTGATACATTCTAGAGTCCCACGCGGATCTTAGCAATCACGAGAACATTTATGAGGATTCACAAATGTGATCCTCGGTGATTGAATGGAAACTCGCGCTGGGTCAACATTAAGCACCACAAGCGGTCACTTCATAATTCTTTATGGATTACGCTTAGCGTGTCTCAAACGGTCTACATCGTGGAAGTGATGCTTGGTTGTACTTGATGACTCACACGAATTGTAGATGTACTTGGTATGTCGTGTTAGCCTTCTTGAGGGCCTCGGTTCGGAACAACGTTTGTAAGAATTAGAGATGTGTTTTCACACTATCTTGTTAACATCCTCGAAATTCGAACACAGTAAGTCTTTAAATCCCGCTAAGGAGATTCCTTTCATGAATTGAATCACGAAAATGAGGGTCGTTACTTGAATTTATTCAATGTAATGCAAAGCGTCCTCGTGGGATTAGACGGTGATTCACCCGACCAAGGTGAATGGAATCAAGACATTCATCAAGATAACAATCGTAGTGGTCAATTCTTTAAGAAAAGTCCACAATGATCGATTGGTATTTTTCAACTAACATATTCATGCAGTACCGATGATTGTTCCTTGGAGGAGAGACCGCACCATCTTCCCATGCTCATACTAACATCACAACACATGAAAGTTCTCACAAAATCAAAGGCTACACAAGTTAAAGATGATTCTTCATCAATGTCAAAGAATCTACAAAGTTTAAAGACTAGAGAACTTCATCACATTGGAACTTCAAAGTCAAAAAGAAGTGTGAGCATGGTGAAGAAAGACGTGGAGACACCTATTCTAAAGAAGTTGACAAAAGGCAGACAACACCATTAACTTATCACAAAGCATGAAGGAACAATGAATCAAGACTATTCTATATCTACACACAAAATTCAAGCTCAAGGAAAGTAAAGACCTAACCAAGTGGAGCATCTTTTGAATGACCACCGATAAGGTTTAAATGTACCTTTTGAGGGTCGTTTAAGCCCTTATTTGATCACTTTGTATCCGTTATTGCTTAATATCGTTCCTTTTCACTTTTAGGTCTCTTGAAGGCAAGCTGTAATGGCACTTATTTGAACGAAAAGCGGATATATGAAGAAAATGGCCAAAGTCGAGAATCGAGACACTCAAGTCGCTAAATTACAAGGGACGGCGTCCTCGCTTGTCTGCTGACGCCGTCGGAGGAATTTGTGATGGCTCGGAAGAGAAATTGCTAAGTTCAAGGGCGCCGTCGGGCTTTAAAAGAGTAGGCCGTCGCAACTCGAACGGCCTAGATTCAATCCGACGTGCGCCGAAGCTAAAGAGGACGGCGTCACAAGCATAAGGTGACACCGCCGCAAGATTAACTTGGCCAAGACGAAACCCTAATGACGGCGACACGGCGGCCACAAATCATAAGGTGACGCGTCGCACATGTAATCTTATATATAGAATCCGAATTTTTCGGTTTGGAGTAGTCTTTTGGGTAAACTTTTCGAGTAAAACCTAAACCGAACCAAGGTCGTATTTTAGGGTTCTAAACCCTATCTTACACCAAGATAAGTTGTTTACTTCATTAATTTAATTATGCCTTCAATTATTTGTGTGTATGCTTGCATGTTCTCCATGTCCGCTAATTTACTTGTGTGTTTGCTTAGGAATATGAAACTTAATTATTGAATATTGATTGGTTGTTTCTTATCTTAGTTGATTAATGATCTAGTAATGCGATAGGTCATTCGTTGTACTTAATGCTTGATTAATCTTTGTGAACCTTAGGTTATAGCACTTTGAGTTGTTGTAAGCTAAACTATCCAAAGAGGCCTTAGAGTTAGAGTTTATCATCCGCTTGTGGGTTTTGTAGACGAGACCCTTTGGTAACTTCAAAGAGTTGGGAGAAACGATACCCTACAACTCTAGACACACAACGCAATTAGGAATAAGGGCGTGACAATTCAACCACCAATAGGAGATAATTAAGGAGTAGTAAAACCTAAGTAAACACATCTTTAAACTATCATACGAGCACACAATAATTAGACATAGACTACCACCACCTTAGTTTAGATAATTAGATAAAAGTAGAGTACTGGGTGAGAAATACCAACCCCCAAATCCAAACCCCGAGATTCGCATTTTCCTTTTCTAAAAACATAAAAGATAAAAAATAATCTTCCTCAACCCCAACCTTAGCGTAGTAACTTCACTAGCATTCCTATTCCCAGAGAACGATATCAATTCCGTGGCTTACCCTAATACTACACTACAACGATTAGGTTCATTTGCTTGGGTGTTGAAAACTTGCTCGATGAAAAGGAAGTTCCTTTGACCCCTAATCAGTGTAAGCAGATCAACCACCCTTTGGGGAGATTGTTAGCCTTAAAAATATTTAATAGAAGTGATGGTCATTCACGTTTAGGAACTTTGTAACGTGTGTTAGATATTGTGATAGAATAGTCAACGGGCTAGTGGATTGGGCTAAGCTAAATGGCTAATAGTTATGTTAAGCTAGCCTTATGTAAGTTATTGTCCAATCCAAGTCCAATCCAAGCCCAATCCCAAGCCCATAAGGGCGTTTGTATGGAAGTATATATACCCCTCAAATGGTCATTTGAAGGGTGTGCTTGAGTGTGTAAGTGTGTGTTTTCCTTATGAAATATAGTTTCATGTTCTTTCCTTTATCTCTCTAAAACATACATATCATCATTCAAGTCACCACCTTTCTTCATCTTCTTCTTTACACATAAGCTTGTGTTTTACGTGTTATACTCATGTGGTAAAGTGGTATACGTGATAAGGTTGATAGAAAAACAAGGTATTACAGTGAGGATCGCCCTTAGATTTGTAGGAATTAAAGCATTCCACTTTAATGCTTGAGTGTGTCTGGTAGTATAATATATTCTAGAACTTGTTTTGTGACGCATTCGAGATCGCTGGTGAGACTACACTTGTGTAGTTAGGAATAACTAAATGATAAGAGGCATTAGGATAACCCTTGTTTGATACCAGTATTATAATTACTTCTTCCACATCGGTTGAGTAATTCCCCACACCCTGCGTTGTACTCATCTTTAGTACACGATACCCCTAGTTAACCCTCAAAGCCTATCCGCTTCATGGTTCTCGTGATGTTTTGGTTTTAGAAATATCAATGAAGAGCATTGTTTACAATCCACCCCCAAATGTACACCCAAATCGCCTTAGCCTACCTTGTATGCACTCACTTTTAGTGCATTATTGTTATCATACTAAACCCTTAGTTCAATTATCTAGTTGCTTGCATAAGTTGCTAAGTCAAGTCATATCCTTTGTACACGCTTTGGGGCGATTGGGACTCATGAGAAAAGTTAAATTTTATGAAGTGATGAGTAAGGCGTTAAATTCAAATTCCTTTATTTACATAATAATGTACTCCAAGTGTTTTGATCTTTTCAATTCGGGTCAAATTAGTGTTAGAGTAATAAAAACTCAAGTGTAGGGATGTGCCTATAAATCCTATTATTTTGATGTTATCGTAAGGATGGTAGAGTAAAAGTGTATGAAAAAAACATACGGGCTACCATCCTACATCTATCTTTAAATTTATGTTTGTTTGTTTCAATTTATCTAGAGTTTAGAGTGTCGAGTCTTGGCTTAGCAACGCCATTCTTCTCATGCTTGTAACATAAAGTTTTTTGACTTGCCACCACTAAATCGCCTATCCCACCAAACCCTTTGTTTCCCTACCGTAAGCCTAACGTTACAACCCTTTAAAAGACCTCTTGGATAGTTTTTCCTAGGTGCTTACGCCAAAAGCGATGGAGGTTTGATCTAGTCTCAAGCCTATGGTAATCTATGTACTAGGACCGGTTAATGAGTGTTTATCTTCCATTTCCAACTTGATATATTTTATATACACCCGAGATATGAGAGTATCTAAACACCACTTGTGAGGTGCTAGTATGTAATTTCCGTGCTTTTTATGACTTTTGCGGGGCTTATATGTGTTGTGAAATGTTCTAAACTAATGCTTCATGACCCCTAACTTCTAAATTAATTGGCTACAAGCACATTTGCTTGAGGAAAAGCAAATACCAAGTGTAGGGATATTTGATAAGGATTTAAAAGGTACACTTTTGAGGTCATTTAAGCCCTTAATTGATCACTTTGTATCCGTTACTATTTAATTTAGTTCCTTTTCACTTTTAGGTCTCTTGAAGGCAAATTGTCGGAATCACACTTATTCGGAGGAAAAGGCGAATATATGAAGAAAATGGCCAAAGTCGAGAATCGAGACACTCAGTCATCAAAGCGAGAAGGGACAACGTCACGACAATAATAGCGGCGCCGCGACACACCTTGAGACGACTCGAGAGCAAAATTGCTATTTTACAAGTGATGTATCAGTTTAAAAGAGTAGGGCGTCACAACTCGGGACGGCCTAGATTTGGATCCGACGGCGTCGGAGGTTGAAGCCAACGGCGTCACAAGCATAAGGTGATGCCGTCAGAGTTAACGTGGCCAAGACGAAACCCTAATGGCGGCGACGGCGTCACAATTAAAGTGGCCGTCGCATATTGTAACTCTATATATAGAATTTGAATTTTCGGTATTTAGAGGTAGTTTTGTGGGTAAAACCTAAACCGAACATAAAATTTGTCTTGTGCAGATCGTAGGGTTCCATACCCTATTTTACTACAAGATAAGTGATTTACTTCATTAATTCAATTATGTCTTCAATTGTTTGTGTGTATGCTTGCATGTTTTCCATGTCCATTAATTTACTTGTGTGTTTGCTTAGATCTATGAAACCTAGGTATTAAATATTGATTGGTTGTCTCTTATCTTAATTGTGATTGACCTAGTATTGCGATAGGTCATTCGTTGTGTTTTTAATGCTTGAGTAATCTTTGTGAACATTGGTTTATAATCACTAGAGTTATTGTAGTCTAAACATCCAAAGATAACCTTAGAGTTGGTTTATAAATCCTAGAGATTTCGTGAGGCAATAACATAAGGTAGTCTCAAAGAGTTAGGAAAACGCATACCCTACGACCTTAGAAGACACAACGTTAAGAATAAGGACGTGACAATTCAACCATCAATAGGAGATAACTAGGAGTAAAAGCATCTAAGTAAACACATGTTTAATCATCGTAAGAGCACACAACAATAGACATAGACTACACTCACCTTAGTTTAGATAATTAGATAAGTGAGTAATCGGTGAAATACCACCCCTCAAATCCAATACCCCGAGATTCGTACCTTTTCATTTTCTAAAAACATAAAAAGATAAAAATAATATTCCTCAACCCCAACCTTAGTGTAGTAATTTCTCACTAGCATTCCTATTCCCCAAAAGAAGGATATCAATTCAGGGGCTTACCCTAATACTACACTAAAGCGATTAGGTTCACCGCCTAGGGTGTTGAAAAACTTTCTCGATGAAAAGGAAGTTCCTTTGACCCCGAACGGGCGTTGTACGCGTATCAAGAGCTGACGGCGTTCACCACCGACGAAAACAGTTCACGACGGCGTCAGTGGTAATAAGCAACGATGTCACAATGATAACTTGCACAAGACGAAACCATAATGATGGCGAGCTGACAACGTCACAACTACAAAGTGATGTCGTCACATCTGTATACCCATATATATTTTTCATTCATTGTAACACGTATCTTGGGAACACTTTGGAGTCTGAAAATCTACAGCTTGTTTCGGGTTTTTACAGTCCCCAACTTCATCTTTAATTAAAGATAACTTATTCCCCTTTAATCATTCAATATGTCTATGTGTTGTTTGATTACATATGTTTCTTTTCTTTTGATTAACATGTCTGACTAGATTTATTAGTGTTTGCTTGGACTGAATGAAACCTAGTTATTAATTATTAATTTTCGTCTCTTGTTTAATTGGTTGTCTCGCGTTAGGAGTAGGAAAGCTGGTTATAATCTTATATGTGCTAGCTTGTAAATCCGACTAAACGCATTATACCCTAGAGTGTACTGGTGGTTTTTATTCGTTGTATTTATTGCGTGAATTGTGGCTTTTAGATCTTAGGAGATTCTAGGGAGATGACTTAATTGTCACTTGTAGATCTAGGGTTTATTAAAGAAGACTTATACATTCATACAGTTAGGGAATTTGGCACCACCCTACGATAATACCGGAATCAACGCGCCAATTAAATAAGGACGTGACAATTCGACTAATTAATAAGAGATAAATAGGGAGTAAAGATAATCTAAGTAAACACATTTTTTCCATCATACGAGTTCACCAATTTACTTTTCTTGCAATTAGTTTAATTTAGTTTTTATCTAGTTTAATTAAGTAGTATAAAACCCACTCTTCAAACCCCGAGATTTTACTTGCTTTCATAAAAATACAAAAATAATCATCCTACACCTCTAGACTTAATTCGTTATACACTCGACCTTCACAACACTATTTCCCTGAGAACGATCAATCCCATGTCTTGCCTATTAAACTACAACGTTAGGGTACACTACCCAGGAGGATTGTAAAACTTAGTGTGTTGCAATCCGACGCATCACCCACCTTTTTCAAGGCGTACATGGAGAAGAAGAGAACTAGGCTTGGTAGCCACAACTGCACCTTTTAAGAGGCTTACCATTATCATCCACAAGGTAGCTTTTCCATCAATAATAAGCTTTCAAGCTTCCCAATTTTCTTAACAATAGGGTAGTACAAGGAGTACCATTCACATCGATATCGTGCATATCAAAGCGAATCAAATGGGTTTGATGTGGCATATTCGCCCGTACTTGCCTCCTTACTAGCATCCGCTTTTCGAGACAGAATATACTTGGGGTTTGAAGGGCTAAATTTATCCCTTTACCACATCAATACCACAAAACGACTTTTGTGAGACACATGAACCCCAACCTTTTACCTTTTCCTTTCGGTTCTTAACCTTAATAAAACCAACTTCGTCCTTGTCCACGAGAGATGAAGTACCACGAACAACCACATTAACATCACTACGAGCGACCTCCTAAACACATTTTAGGCAATTGATACGATCATGCCCTAAAATTTACACATATTTCAATGAGGCGTCCATTCATGTTAACTTTAATGATCACCTTAGTATAACCACTATCATCCTCATTAGGAATAGCCGTACTAACTTCACTTTTCCTAATGACTCGCATTTAGTTCAACAAGTGCATGCATAAAACTAATACTTCCCAAACGAATCAACACACATTGAGCTAGTAAGACATCCAACATAATAGGTTTGCCTACTGAGTAGCAATTAATTGCGATCGATGATTAAGGAAATGATTAAACTTAAACACAAAATAAATAAATAATATGAAATAATTGATAATCAATCAAAGGAAGAAATGGTGCTAACCTCATTAATCCTCTATGATGTTAATCATACGATCCTACATACAATGTCTAGTTCATGATTTTATCAGTGGTTCTATTATCACCTAAACCAAGATTGATCCTTGAAGTTTAAGCCTATAAACAATAGTTAATTAATCCTAAATTTATAGCAATTAACCAACTAGGTTTTAGTCTTTACGAACTTCAAGTATTCTACATGTCTTGTATATGCTAACAATCCTACAAGTTAGCATTAAACGCCTCTTAGTATTCACTAACAATTCTTTACTTGCTTTTTAATCAATTAATTTCATATAAGCAAAGTTAATTCTCATAACTCGACAACTAAGTGTATGTTTGGCACGGAGGCGTGTAAAGCATTTTTGAAGAGGTGAGCGATGAGCAACGAGCATTTTGATTTTTAGTAGTCGTTTGGCAAATGAGCGGTGAGCTTTGCTATTTTTTAGGCTTGCTCATTTTTTAATGCTTCTTTATAAGCGGTGAAGCGATGAGTTGTAGTTATCGCTCATAACGCATTCACTTCTTCAGTGCTACTTTAACAAACACAACCTAAGAGGACTTGTTGTCCGTTAGTCAATCTAATAACTTAATTTTAGCTTTTGACCAAATCCACTAACCTATCATCAACTAGGTGATCTTAATTAATACCAAAATAAAAGGATTCATAACAAGCATATAATATATCCTATAAAATCATAAACCAACAATAAAATAAAAGGAGTTTGATTAACTTTTAGCATTTTTCTATTTTATTTTATTTTAAGCTTTTTGTGGTGTGTACGCATCAATATGTTAAAGTTGAGCTTATGGAACATGCATTAACGGGAGTCTGAAGTTAGCTTAGCGCCATCAGAGTCAAATATTTCTTGAACATAGTTTAGTCATTACGTTAAGAAGGCTTGTAAAACTGTTATATCGAAACCACTCAGGCTGACTTGGTGGTAGAATACTTGTGTATCATATCATCACTAGAATTTGAAAGCTCTTAAGTTAATTGACTTAATTCTCAATCGTTGCAAAAAACATATATGGCCACAACAACCTTCTCACAAAGACATAAAGGGAGTATCGACACCCGATTTATTTGTATCCATGTCCTGATCTACACAAACCCTTTGAGCTAGTATGTCAAAAGATCAGCTACTACGAACCACTTGGTCTAGATCAAGTGGCCACCAGGGGTAATAAGGGGGGGGGTTGTGGTCTTGGGTTCAAGGCTTCCTAATGGGGTTTTCCTCATAAGCGAAGTGGAAAAAAACGAGTGCGGTTTATTCTCAAAAGGCGAAGGTTCGAGGAAGGCATACCGCCAGCTTGGATGTCACTGCATGACTTGAACCATTAACTACTAACCAGCCGTTCTAAAAAAATTAAAAAATTAAAGGAAAAATTAAAATGTGCCACGGTTCTTGAAAAGGAAAACTGTTAAACCGAGTTTGAGTTTAGATTAGCCAATCAAATGGGCTTGACATGCTTGTTTGCGAGAAATTCCTTACGAGCCTATGAGCCATCTTTGTTCTTACATAACGCAAATGACAAACTTACGCAAATCAATGACCATTACATAAAAAAAAAGTTACCCCAGTTAATTAACACGTCACATTTTGACGTGTAACACTTGTGATAACATCAAATAGTCCTGAATATTAAGTGTCAATTTACCTCGTTAATGCTCGTTATTTATATCATTTATATGGATTTATGCTTGTTTTCCATTGCTTTACACTTTCAGGTAAATTACGAGCATTGGAGCTAAAGAGACGCGGAAATGGAAGCGTTACTAAAGATTTATCACGGTATGCTTATTTTGAAGAAGTTACGGCGTAACTCATCTCTCACATTCTGTTTGAACTATTGCGTGACCCGTAAGTCCAACTTATCAAGAGGTTAAGGCGTAACTCCTCCCAAAGGTTACGACGTAACTCCATTAGGTCAATTGAGGTTCCACGCCCGGCGATACTTACGCCCGAACTATCGCATCACTTAAGACGTAACCGAAGTTTATTGAAGACTACGTCGTGACCACTTATAAGGTTACGCCAGAATTCAGTGATCTAGTGCATTTACGAGAAATAGAGGTTACTGCGTAACTCATTTATTGGTTACGCCAGTACCTGCACCGCCTATAAATACCCCACTATTCGACAGATTTCAAAGCATCCCATTCCATACACAACACCGAGAACGTGGGAAAAAGCTCAAGGAGGTCTAGGGAAGCATCGGAGTCTGTTTCCAGGGAGAAGTCACACCATTACGATAAGCTTTAGCGTTTATTATTTCTTTACTTCCAATTCATGTATTTCGTGACTTTGAATATTGAATTGATGTGCATGATTAATAGCGGCTAAGCACCCTTTGGTGCTAGCCTAGTTATGATTCCTTAATTGTTTTGTTTGCGCTTATCTTTACTTCCGTAAAATTATTTCTAAGTGTATGCATGCATTGTTCTTTGGTAGTCACCCCTTCTTCGTAGTTTTGAATGGCGATGAGGCCAATTACAGGAGATATGACCAACTCACCTTAGGTGAGCGGATCGAGATGAGAAGGGTAAGATATGACCAACCCACGAATCTTTCTACTTGTGCGATTGACCAACTAATCACCCATCGTTTGGATGAACTTAAGAATTGGGAGGTGTAGTGTCTAAGTTCCTAACGGCCGGGCACTCACTATTTAGAATCTAGCATGTAAGCGGTACTAATGACTCGACTTAGGGACCGGAACAACGGGACTTATGACGTGCTACCGATTTCTCCTGGGTGGCATCTTTGTCGATAGGTTAGGCTAATTGACCAAATGTTGTCCTCTCGAATTTGACCCCACGAAGTAATTGGAAGTAGGTAGACGTAGACATAACTAGTTAGGAGGATTAACTAGGTTAGCACCACTATTCCTCTATTGATTTCCTCTACCATTTATTTGCTTTTATATTCGCATTAGTAGTTTAATTAATTAAATCCATATCAAACCATTAATATTCTATGACAATTAGACTTAGTAATTATCCCACACACATAGCTCTTGGGACGACCTCGGCTTTACCATTTACTACACTACACATGACCTGCACACTACCCGTTAGTGCATTAGGGTAGACCATAGGTACAAAGAAGACACTATAAATATTAAGACCAGTCAAGAAAACTCGTGATCAACTTGTCAGATTATTTTATGGCTAGTTTTTAATAAAACAATTGTAGCCGCAGAAAGAGAAATGAAGGTAAGAATTGGTTGTCATTTTCAAACCATGCTTCCATCTTCATATATATAATAAATAAATAATACAAAGGATAAGATCAACTCAATCGCTTGTGGTACAACGCCTTTCTTGAGTTTTTTTAAAGTAATGGAAGGGGAGGGAAAGGGAAATCAAAAAAAGTGGCGTTCTTGAGTTTTTTTAAGATGGAAATTTAGGGGACGGGAAGGTGGGACGGAGGGAAGGGATGGGCTTTTGAGTGATATTTGGTTCCGTCCAATTTTGGGCGGATTGGGAAGGGAACGGGTTTTCAACATTACAGGCCTTAGTTAAATTACAATTTTAACCTCCATATTCATGCACGCTCTTTATATTTTTGACCTAGTCAAGAAACTCGCATCAAGTTTTTAGGCGCTTGCTCTTGGGAGCTATTTTTAGGATTTTATATTAAGTCTGCTTTTAATTTTCTTTTGATAAATGTCGGGATACAAGACTCGCAATTTAGGCCCTTTCTGCTACCCCATTTGTTGACCAAGAAGCAATTTGGAAAAGAGGATCTATTCTCCGGTTCTTATTCACAACATCTTCTCATTTTATGAATCGCACCAATCGGACAGCGAACCGTAGGTCATCAATAATATCAATGACCTTACTATGGAGCAAGATTTGGATCGGCCAAACGATAACCGCCAACTAAGCTTCACTAAGGATTCTCCCACCAAAAATACTCCATCCCGCATCATATTATTCGAGAGTTACATGAGCTTAAGTTTCTCGAGACGAAGATGAGGACGCTCAGATCACGTAGATGAAGTTCTCCACTTATCCTCTCTTTTCAACGCGTGGGTACTCCAAGTTATTCACCACCGCAAGGATTTTTCCTATGACTCTCATTGAAACAAAAAAGATGGTATAACAAACTTCCTAGCGAAAGTAAAGAAGTATGGGGAAAACTAAGAAAGGAGTTCGTCCGTAAATTTTGCCCTCCTTCAAAATGGCTAGGCTTCTGGGAGAATCTATCAATTGCATGCATTGGAGAAAAAGCGATGTACCAAGCATGGAAAGATTTAATGAACTTCTACCAATGCGGACTCATGATTTAAACAAACATCGATCGTATACGCTTTCTATTGGGGATTAATGCACAAACACGAGAACTCCTTGATTCACCTAGACCTATTCCTAGCATGACTCTGATCGGGGCCTTGGAATGTATTCGATGGATTTCAACATTGCTACAAATGGCACATGGATATCGGATACGGACCGAGAGATAACTTCGATCATAAGGTAATGAAGACAATAACGAAGCAAGAATACAATTACGGGAAATTTTCAAAACGGAGATTGGAAAGAGAAGTCAAGCATGTAGGGTTGAGAAAGTTAAAGTGTATTTGAAACCGATCGGAACAATATTGAGAAAAGATTCTCGACCACATCAAAGAATCAAGAGAGCTGACGATAGGATAGAAAAGATGATGAAAGCATCTGTGGATAATATAGTCTCTTCTATTAAAACTCACGATGATAGGATAAAAGATTAGAGAAAGTGTTAGTTCATGTTCGGAAGCCATCTCGATTACCTAGCAGCTCGGGAGGATGAAGTTGTCCACACGGTAGAGACTATCCTCGAAGAACCTTTGACCTTTCGAGAAAAGGTTGTCGACTGCATCAAGATGGAGAAACAATCACTTTTGGACCAAACTTTGTCGGTAAACCCTCCTAATGATACTAATCATGATACTACGCTGGAATTAAGTTATGATGAGACTATTCGCCAACGAAAGATGCTCACCGCTTTGAGGAACGAGCTACCACAAAAGGAAAATATCCAGATGCTTTACTCTCCTTGCTATATCGGAGCCTAAACATGTGTAACGCCTCAGCGGATCTTGGAGCTAGTATTAGTATAATGCCTCGCTCGATGTTTTTGCGAATGGAATTGGCAACTTAAAACCGCCAAGATGAAGATTGAAATGGCCGATCGATCCATGCAATCACCATTAGGAATTGTTGAAAACGTATTAGAGAAGATACATATATTCCTTTTTCCAGTTGATTTTGTGATTCTTGATATCCCAGAAGACAACAGGATACTTGTCATTTTAGGAAGACCCATGCTTGCTATTGCTCACACTCAAGTGGATGTCTTTGCCGGAAAATTAACTCTTAAAGCTAATGGAGAGATCGCCACATTCGGACCTAATGAACATTTGTCCACCCCGGAGAAGGTGTGTGCAATTGACCCAGTAGGGAATTTTGATGAAGCTTAGAAAATTTCTTAATGACCCCTGATCCCGGAGAGGTTGAATCGGGAAGGATTTTGATGTTTTCGTGAATTTTGAGGAAGAAGATAACTTAGGATTAAGTGTCAAGACCTCTATAGTGATGTCGAAATGACCCATTGGTAAGACAACTCAAAAACTTTCTTGCAATTGGACCAACCGCAGCTTTATGAGATAGGCACGATCCATCATAGGAATCCCCACTATCTCAAGATCTCATGCAAAATTGGGTTCATTGATTTTCACCCATTTATCGGCACAGATTCCCAGTCAACATTATCTCTAAGGAATGCTACAACCAAAGTTATGGAAAAGGAGCTTGATTACAAAGGAAACAACTTCCTGGGATAGCAACAAATATACGAAGTTTTGTTGGAACACACTCGCTTCTAGTCGACTTTGTGGTTTTGGATGATGTTAGCGTAATTCGTGGCGAGTGTATGGGTGACCGGGTGATTTTGAAAACCCTTTAAAGAAATATATGGGCTTGATAAAAGCGAAGGAAGGACTAGTTTGGCTAAAGATTGGCGGCGATAAAACTATTTTCAAATGCCAAGGACCGCAAAAACTTTAAAATTGGACTAAAAGACAGTTGAGTTATGCTAGACCGCTGCTTGGTATTAGTGAAGAAGATAAGGCCAAGGTTTTGATCACCCCTACCAAAAGATCAAAATTTTTACTTAGGGTGTTTAGAACTTGGAGAAGGATACAAACGGGATGAGAATTTGATCACCGCTTCAACATGGAGATTGCCCACCCACTAGATGACGGACAAACACCTGTAGCCACGGCTCGAGTCTAACTTAAAGACTCATTAATAAAGAAAGTGCTCTTCGGGAGACAACCCGAATTATCCTTTTCTTTTGTTTTATTTCCTTTCGCTGGTTTTGTGTTTCTAACCATTTTGCAGAAACAATGAAGTAATTATCACGCAGCTTGTCGACACGAACAGAGTTACGCAGAACTCATCTTGGTGATTACGCCGTAACCAACATTTTAGCAGCAGTAATTTTGTCGATTACCAATTACGGCGTAATACCATTTCGATGGTTACGCAGAACTATTCGCTTCACAAACATACCAGTTTTGCCGCCACGGCGTAATCTCTCATAGGAGTTACGACGTAACTCTCCTCGCTTCTAATTCTTTATTTTAAAACACGGTAACCTTGTATTAGTTTTAAATGAACTTTGTGGGTGTGTTCCTGTAAACCTTACGAGATTTCACTGTCCACTGGGACACCAAGTGGTTTAAAAGGCTTGTTGCATTCGCTAAATACAACCGTGATTCCTAAGAAAGTGAGTTAGGTTTGTTTTCATTTTATTTTTCTTTTAGAATTATGCTTGTCGGTATTATGATTTCGTGGATTGAAGTTTGTTCATGACGCTTATACGAAGGCACGATCCTTTCTCGTGGCCTTCTTCTTTATCGAGCAAATTTCGTGAAGTTCTCGCCTAATTCTACCTTTCTTCACCTTTATTTTAATGCCTAGTACAAAAGGGACTTTGTACAATTCAAGTGGGGGGCGGGAGTAGAATTATCTCTTGAACTTTATTTTGCCCTCATTTTCTTGTTTATTTTGAAAAATTATGCCATTTTTAAAATTTTGACATGTTTTTCCGAACCTAACTAGATTAGACCTTAGCCGAGCACATACAACCCTTGATATTACATGGTGAGATTAGCCTTATCCATTTCCAATATTTTACCCCAAATCCACCAAATTATGAGTGTGTCGGTAGCTTGTAAACTTTAGAACTTGGCCTTTGCATCATTTCGAGACCATAGACGAGGTATGTTGAGTTAGCTCGATGTATTTGGACTTTTCGCTTTTAGATGGCAAGATTATAGGATTATCACCCAAACAGCCTACCATTGTGAGTCTATCGATTAGTCACCTCGACTTTTCGACCCCCATGTGAAACCCTTTTGTTGCACTCCCCTTTAGTGCAAGATACCCCTAGATACACCCTTCTGAGTCATTCCTTTCATTTTGTCACCCCAATATATTGTTTCGTTACACCCTTACACCTTAACCTACCATGTAGTCTTTGTTTGTAATTGGGAAGTCATCATTTGCCTAAGTTCAAGGTTCGAGTGGAAAGGTATGGAAATCACGCTTTCATCGACAACAATTATGAAGATCATTGAAGACCCCCCGAATTCCCATTGTTCATCTCAAGTGGGGGGATGTTATGTTATCATGTTATGTTCAAAAAAAATAGTTGATTGAGTTATGATTTTGTAAAGTGCAATGTTATAAGCAATCAGTAGTATGAGCTTTATTGTTTAAGCATCGAGAGGCCACCTCGGTCACATTGGAAGATTGGAGTTGAGTTATACCAATCGAAGAAGAAAAGGTAGTGTGCCCATCACGACGCCCTCTAATGACACATCTACCTTGCATTTCATGATCCGGTCTCTAGACTTCTAAGCTTGAACTTTGGATGACGGTGAAGTGGTGATGACTTAGTTGTAGATATAGACTACCGCTTGTTTTTCATTTTACACCAACTATATATCCCATGTCTTATCCTACCCTTTTAGTCATAAAGCGTGTCTAGGTGATGCAATGAGCAATCTTTGGTGTCTTGGCCATGGATTTGGTCATGTATCATTGATTTTGTCCACTTGGCCGTGACATGTTACTAATGACGAGTCACCCTTAACCTTTGTCGTGTCTACCCATATTGCCTTCAAGAATTGTTTAGCCCTTAACTCTAGTGGTGGAGATTTGTGTAACCGCCAAGCTTATGATAGAATACATGCTATGATGCGATTCGAGTGATCACCCTAAAATTGACACTTAGAATAGTTGAGAGATTTGAGTGTTTGTTCCCCTTTTGTGAGGTGTTCGGCTTTGTTTTATTCTAGCATAAGGGATTTGTAAACTCATATTTTCCAGGTTTTGGGAGATATCTTTTTAGGAATCTATCTAATAAGGTCTACTGAGGGCAAGTAGAGTTCGTGGGGGATATTTGATAACATCAAATAGTCCCGAATATTAAGTGTCAATTTCCGTTAATGCTCATTATTTATATCATTTATATGGATTTATACTTGTTTTCCATTGTTTTACACTTTCGTGTAAATTACGAGCATTGGAGCTAAAGAGACGCGAAATGGAAACGTTACTAAAGATTTATCACAAGATGTGCTTATCTTGAAGAAGTTACGGCGTAATCATCTCTCACATTACGTAACTATTGTGTGACCCGTAAGTCCAACTTATCAAGAGGTTACGGCGTAACTCCTCCCAAAGGTTATGACGAACTCCATTAGGTCAATTGAGGTTCCACATCACCGATACTTACGCCGTAATTCATCGCATCACTTATGACGTAACCGAGTTTATTGAAGACTACGGCATAACCACTTATAAGGTTCTGTTGTAACTAGCATATCTAGTGCATTTACGGAGAAATAGAAGGTTACGGCAGAACTCATTTATTGGTTACGCCAGAACCTGCACCGCCTATAAATACCCCACGAATTCTAGCATTTCAAAGCATCCCATTCCACACACAACACTGATAACGGGAAAAGCTCATGGAGGTCTAGGGAAGCATAATGGAGTCGCTTCCAAGGGAGAAGTCACACCATTACTGATAAGCTTTAGCGTTTTTATTTCTTTTACTTCCAATTCATGTATTTACGTACTTTGAATATTGAATTCATGTGCATGATTAATATGAGCAGCTAAGCACCCTTTGGTGCTAGCCTGAGTTATGATTCCTTAATTGTTTTGTTTGCGTTTACCTTTACTCCGTATAATTATTTCTAAGTGTATGCATGCATAGTTCTTTGGTAGTCACCCCGTTCGGTAGTTTTGAATGGCGATAGAGGCCAATTGCCTAGGAGATATGACCAACTGACCTAGTGAGCGGATCGAGACGGAAGGGTAAGATATGACCAACCGACGACCCTTTCTACTTGTGCGATTTGACCAACTCGATCACCTATCGCTTGGATGAACTTAAGAATTGGGGGTGTAGTGTCTAAGTTCCTAACGGCCGGCACTCACTATTTAGAATCTAGCATGTAGTGGTACTTAATGACTCAACAGGGACCCGTGAACAACAGGACTTATGACGGTGCTACCGATTTCTCCCTGTGGTAGCATCTTTCTTGATAGGTTAGGGCGAATTGACCAAATGTCCCCTCTCGAATTTGACCCCACCAAGTAATTGGAAGTAGGTAGACGAGACATAACTAGTTAGGAGGATTAACTAGGTTAGCACCACTATTCCTCTATTGATTTCCTTACACCATTTATTTGCTTTTATATTCTCGCATTAGTAGTTTAATTAATTAAATCCCTATCAAACCATTAATATTCTCGTGACAATTAGACTTAGTAATTATCCACACATAGCTCTTGGGTCGACCTCGCTTTACCATTTACTACACTACACACGACCGGCACACCGCCTGTTAGTGCATTAGGGTGACCATAGGTACAATGAGACACTATAAATATTAAGACACAGTCAAGAAAACCCGTGCATCAACTTGTTGTATTATTTTACGGCGAGTTTTTTTATAAAACAATTGTAGGCTGCGAGAAGAGAAATGAAGGTAAGAATCGGTTGTCATTTTCAAACCATGCTTCCATCTTCATATATATAATAAATAAATAATACAAAGGATAAGATCAACTCAACTGCTTGTGGCTGGCTAACGCTCTGTTCTCGAGTTTTTTCTAAAGTAATGGAAGGGGAGGGAAAGGGAAATAAAAAAAAGTGGTGTTCTTGAGTTTTTTTAAGATGGAACTTTAGGGGACGGGAAGGTGGGAGGGAGGGAAGGGATGGGCTTTTGAGTGATATTTGGTTCCGTCCAATTTTGGGCGGATTGGGAAGGGAACGGGTTTTCAACATTACAGGCCTTAGTTAAATTACAATATTAACCTCCATATTCATGCACGCTCTTTATATTTTTGACCTAGTTCTCCCATATCAAATTGAATATCAAACGGCTGGCATCAAAGCATAAACTAACGTGTAAGTTTATGTCAATCTGCATCGTAGTACTCCTAATCATGTAGATAAGAACAGAGCGTGTTTGGATAAGCAGTCCCAAAACTACTATTGAACTCGATCTGTCTTGCAGTTTTATTTTTTTTTTCTATGTATACATGATCTGCAGTTTGCTGTTGATCTTACACATCCTTCTTCCCAGTATGTTTATAGAGTTTGTAAGTAGGTTTTCTATGTATACATGATCTGCAGTATACTTACTATAGAGTTTGTATGTATACATGATCTGCAGTATACTTACTATAGACTTTGTAAGTAGGTTTTTTTATGTATACATGATTTGCAGGTTTTTTTCCCAAGACCTACGTACATGCACTGATGCACAGCACATAGGTTTCATTCGAGTCGGCCTATAACCCAGAAATAGCATATGATAGTAGCTAATTTTATGAATTTATATGTTATATGTGTGAGCATGTCATGGTAGCTAATGTCATAGTGATATTCCTTGTGTAATTATAACAGTAGAGTAACAATTGATTAGCATGTGATAGTAGCTAATGTCATGGTGATATCAGTAGAGTAACAATTGATTAATAAAGACCACACATAATTTCAAACAAAAGAAATTACGAAACCATCGAAATACTATTGTGATTACATTAGAACTAGGACACTAAATCAATCATGTTTGAGATAAAGATGGATTGAACAGTTTAACTTGGATGCATTACTCCATTCCATTAGATGAGTCAAGGCCAGAAAAGCGAACAAGATCGTAACTTTTAAAATCATACCGTAGAAGCGAAATAGCAATATTGGTGAAATATATTACATGATTCATATATTCAAATGCAAATGTCCTTTTCCCATTAGTTTCGTGACTTCATCCATTCAAAAGGCTTTGATCATTAGTCATTTTCAGAGTTACATCACGTATTTCATTCTTTGCATTCACAGCTTCCTAGAACAAAACTAGCGATCTTATACCCCACATTGGCCAACACATACGATTCAACTGGGACAACAACAACCATGCTCAATCCAGCACGGAGCAGGGTATGGGACAAAAATAATATAGTGATAATCGATTATGGTGAAATTGAATTCTAAAAATTTGATGTATATTGATGAAGTACAACATACACTTGACCTCGACCGCTTTAATAATGGTAATTGATTCGGTGTTTACACACACAAAACAAAGGTAGATCCTCGTATACCTAAATAATAAGGTTTACATAACCTCAAAAATACTTATGATTTAAATAAGTATGTCAACACTCAAAATCATTATATACATCATGGATTATTTGTATACAGACAATCAATTTTCATGTACAGAATCATGAAACTGCATGCATTTATTAGAAACTACACATAGTAAGGTTAGGAAACCACATAACATATTTACATTCTCCACAAATACATAAGTATACCGGCCGTTTGAGATGCTTATTATTGCATCATCCGTAACAGATGTGCACATTTTTAAGTCAATGATTTTGAGATTTGAAGCAACGCTGAACCAATTGCTCCCAAACCATGTCCCTTGTGCACTTGTTAAGATTACAAAGATTTAGATACTCCCAAATCATGTCCCTCATGCACTGATGACCTTATCCATCGAATGATTAGAGCTATATGCACCGACATATATGGCCTAATATTTTTTATGTGTTGGATCTTAAAGGTGAGAGTGCAATTGTTGCTACGAATCAGAAGCGCAGATTGGGATCATTGCCAATAAGGTACTTTTGTTCAACTTGAAACACTTTTCTCGACATTTCATTTTGGCATGTATCCACATTCAAACTCAAATTTTTACAATGGTATGTTATTAGTATTAGTGCATGTTATTAGTATTTGTATAATAAATGATAGTAACTATTTGTCTTATGGTAACTTATATAGTTCAAAATAATCACGATAGGTTGTTCACAATAGCAACATGGATGTTGATAACTTAATTAGCATGGCGAGAACTCAGCATTAGTCAGTAATTCATGTAGTTTGTTTAATTGTCGCTATCTTGCCCTTAGCAAATCTCGTAAAGAAAACGTGATAATTTACCTTCTCAAGAATTAAGGTTGCATAGACAAGCGATGACGGGAAGAGATGTTGCAAGACCTATCAACAAATAACAACAATCGTAAAATAATTCGTATGAGTGTGGAAGCCTTTAAATTATTGTGTGATAAGTTACAAATGAATGTGGTCTTCGTCAAACCCAACAGATGTCGGTTGAGGAACAAGTTGCTAGATTTACATATAGTAAGGAATGATTTTAGAACCCGCTTTGTCTCTTGGTTATATCGTCGATCCATATCAACCTAGTAAACATTTTCGTAGGGTTCTGAATGCAATAATATCTTTAGAAGAACAATATATTAAGCAACCCACTGGTGATATAGTTAAGAAAGAAATCCAAGACAAACCAAGATTTTCCCTTTTTCAAAGATTGTATAGGGGCTATCGATGGAACACATGTTCACGTAAGAGTGCCTTAGAGATGCCCCTAGATATAGTGGTCGTAAAGGATATCCAACAATCAACGTGTTGGTTGCTTGTACATTTGATTTGAAGTTCACATATGTTTTAGGTGGTTGGGAAGGCACAACATCAGACTTGAGAATAATAAAAGATGTACTTACTAGAGATGATAAGCTGCTTATTCCTGACGGTAAAATCTTCAATAAAAGTCTGTTTTATATTAAATTTTAACATTTAGATTCTAAAATATACTATGTTTATAGGTAAGTATTATCTGGTTGACGGTGGTCTACCCCATAAAATTACACTCATAGCACCATACATAGGTGTTAGATATCATCTTAAGGAGTACTCGTCTCGTGCACCTCATAATCCAAAAGAGTTGTTTAACCTCCGACATTCATCGCTACAAACTCTATTTAACGCGCATTTGGTGTCTTGAAGAAAAGATTTCCTATAATTAGAAGTACAACAAAACCATTTTACTCATGCGATACACAATCAAACATATTCTTGGCATGTTGTATCTTGCATAACTTTTTACTTGAGGTAGATCGTGACCAAGAACTAGAAGATGAAGTGACACACGAGATGTTAGATGTATCACAAGATGAAGAACCCATGGTACAAGAGACGAAGATTGTAGGGTGAACAAATAAGAAACCCATTGTAGATGACATGTGGTGATTATATTTTGAATCCATCTATTTAGTGTTTGAATTTGTATTGTCCTTTGAAACAAAATTATCTAGACTTTTTGTTTATTGTGTTCATCATTGTTAGAATATAATTTATCAACTTTTTGTGCATGATTACTTATTTGTATTTGTAATTTTCATCTTGAATCAATTACATGGATGATAGATTGTTTAGTTTTATATATTGATTGTTCTTAAAAGCTTGTAATAATGACTCTTTGTTTTATATACGTAAAGTAACAATGGGAAAAGTGATGGAGCGCCAAAATGCTAATGATGGAGCTACCATGAAAAGGAGGCATTGTGGAATGATCGATGCATGCTTGCATTCATCGAGGCTATGCTTAATGAAAAAATGCCGGAATAGACCTAACGGGACTTTCTCGCCTCATGCATACAATAATATAGTGAAGGCGTAAGTGATAAGTTTAATATTACTTTTGAGAAAGAAAAATTGAAAAATCGAATCAAGACTCTCAAAAGTACTTTACCCAGTTCCATGATGTTTTTAAAGGCATTTCATTGAGTGGCTATGCATGGAACCCAAGTACCAAGTTAATTGTGGCTGAAGATGAGGTGTGGGAAGCACTCAAGAAGGTATGATGAAATGTATGCTCTATTTAATTCATGTGAAATTATTGATTTTCTTTTTTTTTTATTAATTATTTGTAATGTATAGGACAATACTAATGTTTACGATTTGAAGAATAAACAAGTTAAATGTTATAATGAAATGTATGATTTGTGGGCAAAAGATAGAGCTACAGGTTCTTGTGCTCTAACTGCTAAAGAGAAAAGAAAGCAACTAAACAATGACCAGCAATCAGAAACAGTTGAAGAAATTGATCCCTTTTATGAGAACAACGAGGTCACTTTAGATAATTTCAACACTAGTGATGACGTCCATATTACATCACCAACACCACAATCAGATAAGCTACCAACTAAATCAAAGAGTAAAAAAAGAAAAGCTGATGAAGAGGATCCAATATGGAGTAAGATTGGACTCTCTTGCGAGATATAGTCCATGCTCTAGACAGAATTCTAAGATACTTGGTTTATTTAGAATATAGATTAGTAGTAGTATATTGTTTATATATATATATATATATATATATATATATATATATATATATATATATATATATATTATATTGATCTTTCATTATTCACTTGTTATAAGGTAATTGAAAACTCTCGCCCATGTGTATACCGAGGCGAAATTCATCAAGAGTTGCAAGGCCTTGGTCTTGCTCGCAAGAAATACACCTCAGATATGTTTTTGCCGGAACATCCTGACAAAACACGTGGACTATTTATGCTCCTATGGCGCATGCATTGTTTTATCCGAAATGTTGATGGAACAGACGACCGAATAAAGCTTGTTCGGTTGTATTCTTGGTGGATGGTGATGTTCGCTCATTTATGTTTGCTAGCTTTGAATAAGTACTTTTGAGTTTATGTTTGCTAGCCATGACTACGTACTTTTTGAGTTTATGTTCGCTAGCTTTGAAAATGAACTTGTATAAACTTTTTCTGCTACTACCGAATGACGGTTCTTTTACATATCAGAATAATATGACTAATCTAAAAGCTTAAATCATGTTCTGTTACATAAACGGATATCAAATTTTCACAGAAGTGTTGGCATATTATTAGAATTTATAACATAATAATGACATTAGTAAAGTTAAAAATGAAAACAAAGTGTTGGCATATAATTAGAATTTATAACAGATATTATGTGATGATATAATACTATAGTGAGCTAGTGAAAGGCTATTAGTTAATTAGCCTATCTTAACGACTTGCTACTTAAAATTCCTCAATATAATATAGCTCCTGCAGATGCTACAGTAAGTTAAACGACTCACTAGCGATACATTGTACATGAACTCCCACAGGTGACTACATGAGGCTGACTTTTTAAGCCCATAGTTGAGAATGATATGCTTGAAGCAATAACATAAAAACATAACTAGTTACAACTAAAGATCTTAATAATGACTACTGTGACAAGTTCACATTTAGGTGTAACTACGTTGAAAGTCTGTTTTCGGGTAATGAGTTCAATTTAGGTCCATCGAACGCGACTTATCAAATTCGTACCCACAATCCACATAATGTTCATAAGTTCATTCCATTTACACTTGCAGAAGTCATGAAAAAATTCTAACAAATAATTCGTGTATCCGGATTATTATTCATTATTCATAAATTATTACCGCTAATGTAAGAATAAAAGGATACTCTTTAGATTTGATTGCAACTACATGTGACGTTTTAACAAATGGAAACTTTTTAAAGTAGCATATTGGTAATACGAGGGTATATTGGTAATTTGTAGCTTCCTTTCCTTTCCTTTCCTTGTTACTTAAAAAAAAAAACTCAAGCACACAAAAATAAATAACCACTTTCTTCCCATCCCATCCTCTATTTTGCCCTTCCCATCTCATCCCCTTCCATTCTTTAAATTTTAGACTTTACGAACGTCAAGTATTCTACATGTCTTGTCCATGCTAACAATCCCACTAGTTAGCATTAAACGCCTGTTAGTATTCCATAACAATTCTTTACTTGCACTTTTTAATCAGCTAATTTCATATAAGCAAAGTTAAGTCTCATAACTCGACAACTAGGGTATGTTTGGCACGGAGCGGTGTGGAGCATTTTGAAGAGGTGAGCGATGAGCAATGAGCATTTTGATTTTTAGTAGTCATTTGACAAATGAGCGGTGAGCTTTGTTATTTTTTAAGAATGCTCATTATTCTAATGCTTCTTTAAAAAACGGTGAGCGGTGAGCTGTAGCTACTGCTCATAGCACACTGCTACTGCCCACTGCTACTGCTTAGTGCTACTTTTAACAAACACACCCTAAGAGGGACTTGTTGTCCGTTAGTCAATCTTATAACTTAGTTTTAGCTTTTTGACCAAATCCACTAACCTATCATCAACTAGGTGATCTTAATTAATACCAAAACAAAAGGATTCATAACAAGCATATAAAATATCCGATAAAATCATAAACAGAACTATAAAATAAAAGGAGTTTGATTAACTTTTCGCATTTTTTCTATTTTTATTTTATTTTAAGCTTTTTGTAGTGACGATCAATATGTTAAATTTGAGCTTATGGAACATGCATTAATGGGAGTCTGAAGTTAGCTTAGCGCCATCAGAGTCAAATATTTCTTGAACATAGTTTAGTCGTCACGTTAAGAAGACTTTTAAAACTGTTATATCGAAACCACTCAGGCTGACTTGGTGGTAGAATACTTGTATATCATATCATCACTAGAATGTGAAAGCTCTTAAGTTAATTGACGTAATTCTCAATCGTTGCAAAAAAACCATATATGGCCACAACAACCTTCTCACAAAGACACAAAGGGAGTATCACCTTTACCCGATTTATTTGTATCTATGTCCCGATAGACACAAAACCTTTGAGCTAGTCTCGTCAAAAGATCACGACTACGAACCACTGGTCTAGACTGTGGCCACCTGGGGTTGTGGTCCGGTTCGAGGCTTGCTAATGGGTTTTCCTCCCAAGTCAAGGGAAAAAGGAGCGGTTTATTCTCAAAAGGCGAAGGTTCCAGGAAGACATACCGCCCTCTTGGATGTCACTGCATGACTTGAACCACTAACTACTAACTAGCCGTTCTAAAAAAATTAAAAAATTAAAGGAAAAATTAAAATGTACCACGGTTCTCGAAAAGGAAACTGTTAAACCGAGTTTGAGTTTAGATTTGCCAATCAAGTGGGCTTGACGTTCTTGTATAACGCAAATGACAAACTTACGCAAATCAATGACCATTAGGCTGGTCCCAAACGTACCCCAAAGATCGGTTGGGCAACAAAAATCCACACCTTCAACCGATGTTGACATCGGTCATGTGGGTTGTGTGCTCGGTTGCCACATCGGTCATCGTGGCCAAATTCCAAACATCGAGCTACTTTTCGACCGATGTTATCGAGAACAATTTCCAACCAAAAATGCCCGTTTGGGCTTAAATTCAAAACATTTTTAAAAATATGATCGTTTGGTCATTTAAAATTTAAAAAATAAATAAAAAAATTTAAACAATTTTACCACTCTATAAATACCAACTTCACCTCAAACACAATTCACCACTCACCATTTCTCATCTATATTCATTTGAATCTAATTCTCATCCAACTTCAAAATGTCAAAGAAAAATACCCCATAATCAAAACCGACGATCACGACTACCCCAAAATGCCCCGAATATGAATTTCTCACGAAAACAACTTCGAGTTAACCCAAGATATCACCACAACAAAACCGGCCTATTCGTCATTCCACAAAGTTTTGATTATCAATCACAACTAGCCCAACCAAATCAAAACCAAAACCCGCTTTTATGTTAACCGTCCTTTGTCCCACCGCAACGCCCTTACCCCGACACGGCAAGAACCTAGTGGGTCCTCGTACCATCCAAACATGGACTTCATTTATCCTTCTCAATCAGATCAACCTTATTCCCGATTCAAGTACTAATCTTGACATGAATTTGGAAGATTATTTGCTTGAGTATAATACATAAAACTACCAAAGTCAAGATGCTTGATGGGCCAAGGTTCGGTCACGGTTCGCACCACGGTTCGCTCCATGATTCCATTCCCGCTGATGATTCGATGATGAAAAACCGCCCGCTAAAGAAATGTCCCCATCAAACCAAAGCACCATCAAGACGCTTCAAAGGCCAAGGACAAAGGCAAGAAGCCCAAAACAAGTGCGGAAAGCCAAGAAGACGTTGAACCATGGACAAGGCGGAAGAGGTCGCGCTTTGTAAAGCTTGGGTTTATGTGTAGGAAAACTCATGGAGGAAACGCCGTAATCGCTTCAAGTTTTGGGAGTTAGTGATGGACTACTTTAAAAGAAATCGGATCACACCGAACCTATGACTCCATCACTACCAAATGGAAGAGTATGATCTGTAATAGGGTTGGTAATTATTGTGCTATCGGGAGAATATCAAGAATACCCACGGAAGCGGTGAGAATGATATAGACGACACTTCAAAAGCTCTTAGAGAATACCGTATGACGACGGTCATGATTTCACTTCGAGGAGTGTTGGGAGGTTTTAAAGGGTCATGCCGCTTGAAGAACATCGAGATGCCGCCAAACGAATAGTCTCGAAGAAAACAAGGGTTCTATCACTACCTCCGGTTCAACCCAAGCTCGCGATCCTTCGATGTCCAAGATGTTGATGATTCACGAGGAAGGGATTAGAGAATCACGACCGGTTGGTCGTGACAAAGCAAGGAAGAAACCATCCTCCTCCTCTCACGATGATGATGTTCCATCGCACTCATTTGTACAATCACACAAAACTTTCTTCAATACCAAGAAGTCAGCAAAAGGGAGAAAGGTAAGAATAAGGAGGTTTGTAAGATACTTGGTTACGGTTGAGGAAAAGAGCTCGAGATTAAAAAGAGAAACTTGAGCTCACGAGGCTTATCAAAACAGAGTCCGACATAATCTTCTACAACATCACAATCGACCCAAAATCAACCGTACCGACAACCAAGAATTGATGAAAGTCAAGAATAATCAAAGACGCTACAATTTAGATTATTAGTTTAAGTATTGTAGTGTTTATTTTAATTTCAGATCAGAATGTTTTTTTTTAATTTCGATCAGAATGTTTTTTAATTTTAATGAATTTAAATTTAATGTTAAAATGTTTGAATTAAAAAACAAAAAAAACAAAACTTTGATCATCGATCGCCATCCGCGCCACGCTTTGGCCAACGGAGAAAAATCGACGCGACGTCATGACCTGCGCCATCCTGCGCCACGATCGAACCGCCTACATAAAAAAAATAATAAAAAAAAAAAAAAAAAAGTTACGGTTAATTAACACGTCACATTTGACGTGTAACACTTGGTGTATTATTTGGCGGCGAGTTTTTTATAAAAAAAATTGTAGCCGCAGAAAGAGAAATGAAGGTAGAACTGGTGGTCATTTTCAAACCATGCTTTCTTCTTCATATATAATAAATAAATAATACAAAGGATAAGATCAACTCAACTGCTTGTGGCTGGCTAAGAAAATAAAAAGTTAGATCATCGATCTACTACGTGCAAGTTTCAGGATGGGGCGAAGAAAGCTAGAAATGAAGCTCATACAAGACAAAAGCAGCCGTCAAGTGACTTTTTCAAAACGGAGGACAGGTTTAATGAAGAAAGCACGTCAGCTTTCAGTTCTTTGTGATGTTGATATAGCCGTCCTTGTTTTCTCCGCCCAGGGCAAACTCTACCAATCCTGTACCGGCACTAGTGCTAACAGGTCCCTACAGTGTTTTATATACTTACTGTAGCTAGGGTTTATTAGGTGACATTTCCTTATTTCCCTTGCTAGGGATTCTGAGATGTAGCCTTAGAGTAAGCTAATGCAAATTGCTTCCTTTTGCGTTTTGTTTGCGGTGCAACTAGTAGTGGAAACATATATTTGGAAGATTTCTCCATGATTTTAATTAGTCTTCAACCCCATAATTCAAAGAACTTCACGGTATATTCAAAGCACTGTGATTGACCGTAGTAAAGGGGGTAAAACCGTTAAGAGTTTACCAAATATAACACAAGCATTGTACTAGATAAACTTCTAAAAATTAAATTTTTTAGAAAGTATCCGTGATATCCTTGCACACCATTTCAATACACTTCACTTCGAATTAATTATATAACGAACTTGTTATATGCATTGCTGCCAAGAAATAATCATTTTCTTCGATCGCTTTTTTGGGGGCTGGAGTAAGAAAAAGGCTGGACAATATGTTGGTGAGTTACGTAAACCAACGACCACATATGTGTAGACGATCACACACGTAGGGACCAAAAATGACAACAGGAAAGTAGTTACCTACGAAATTAAGGACACAATTTTATGTTAAGGTAGTAACTACTTCCGACTTTAAATTCCCAATGACCTTCAGAATATGAACTAATGCATCAACATGTCATGAACTCATAATTAAATCGATATCCGGTGTAGCTTTGTTTCAAGACCAACATTCCAAGCAATCATTTTGATCCTAAAGATCTATTTATATGAGTCAGTGTGCTTAATATATTTTGTATTTGTATTAACTATTATCTCACTGCTAATCGTACAAATACTCATCAACTACGTACGCTTCAGTGTGGAGCATATCCTCTCGAGGTATGAGAGAAGTTGCACCGAAGTGGGAGAGAGAACCAACAATGGAGCTGGTGGGCAGTTGGTAAGCAATAGCTTTTCATGAGTTGGTCATTTTACACATGATACAAATGGTAACCTGTGCAATGAATTAACCACTTGTGACATTTTTTGAAAACCATGGCTTCAGGAGGTTTTATCACAGTGCACAAAGTTCAGGACATGTAGAGAGCTTCTACAGACGGTGGATAGGTAACACAAAATCTTGAACGCCAATGCACAACATGTATACTATAGACGATGCACGCAAGACGCTGCACACACACGCACGTGTGTGTGCATGAAACATTGGAGAGCGAGATCATAATGATATGATTCACAAAGTAGCATGAAATTCCAACTTTTTGCACAGGCTTGTGGAGGAGAATAACAGTGAGGAGCTTTCTGTGACTGATATGACGGAATTAGAACTAGAACTTGATGCTGCTCTTGTTCAAACACGATTGAGAAAGGTGATTGTCCGACGCTACTTATTCAATTCGGTTCCCCTGGCTGTTATATATTGTTCTATATGTTCTGAATCATCTTAGTTGTACTTATTGTTTTTATACATTTACTTATTCAATTCACTCTCTTAACTATTTTTTGATCTCTGTGTCAGTGTTGGATCATCCTCACAGTACAACTTATGGTTATACGTTTTGTGTTTGAATCTATCGTAGTTCAAGATGTTTGTCCTTTGTTATATCATAGTGTCAAGGGTTCGTCAATTTGTTTTAAGCTATCATCTTCCTGTGGATGGATGATGAGCAAGATGAAAAAATAACGAGACCCTTACCCGTATTGATGTTGACAAAATGAGGAAGAGACTAGGAAGGGAAACATACAAGCGTGTGATACATCGGAATAGGTGGGAATCACTTGATCGTATGATCAATGGTCCATGTTCAATTTAAAAAAAGCTCTATTTGGATTAGTAAAATATCATCACGAAAAGTCGATATGTAGCTTATGTGCGATGAAGTGTGGTCTCTTTCAAAGGGATTCCTAGTAAACGTTGTTGGATGGTTTTATGAATTAAGGACAAAACAAAATTGTCTCTTACATTATTAGCCTTCACTGAAACCGAAATCATCGATTATTCTTAAATTTTAAGTGGGTTAGACTTTCTTAGCTTGAAGTAATAATGAAGATTCTTAAAGCTACTAAGGTTAATAGAGAAAAGTGAGTCCATGTTGTAGGCCCATATGTCACAGATTAATCGAAGTTGGCTAATGGGCCTTTAAGCTACTAAGGTTCCAACCTGGTCTATGTCGATGTGGTTGGTTGGTAAATTTGTCTTAAGTTGGAGGAGTCTGGCATCTGCATTATTGGAGGTTGTAGGCAGGAAGGGGTAGAAGCGTCCAAGTATGTGTTTGCGACAACCTATAGCGTGAATGGTGCTAACTGCTGAGTAACCCAAATCTTCCTTTCGGTTTTAATCTAGTAGGCGTATGACACGATGCTAGCTAGGGTGGACCTAATGTGCCATGTGAACACTCTTGAGACTTGATTAGTGAGTTCTAACCAAGTACGTTTTGGACCGAAGCTCACTCTTTGTGATATGTAGGTGACCAACTTCCATCTATAATGAATTTGATCAATGAATATCACTAGTAGCTAGTTTGATGCATTCACAAAGCTTAACTGACAACTCTCATCTCTCATCAACTAAAAGACCCTTAGTTAAGAGCAATTCATAGAACACTTGAATAGGACAACTCTTAGCTAACCGGGTTGAGTGTCTGGTATTAATTGTAGGGCTCTAGCATCTCCGTGGGTGCAATGTGGATGATCTTGATTGGTTTTGAACGCCTATAATTTCTGCTCCTTGAGGATGTATGGCCCTAATGAGATCAATATATTATGGTGCTAAGTTTTATCTACCACACGTAAGGCATAATGAACCATTTGTGTAATGAACGCAACAACCTTTTTTAAAAACTCCACAATCGACGCTTTTTGCATTTGGAAGTACAAAATCAGAAGAAGCCACTATAGACACAGGCAAGCCTCATCAACATGTGAATGCTTTTGTCTGATCTTTGTATATTAGTTCTACCACATAGATTCATGTGAAAGTGGATATTTCTGTCCAGCTTTGGCTGACGGGGTGGACTTAGTTTTTGTGGTTGATATTTTCGTTTTCATATCTACTTGACAACAGGCCGTATGTGGTTACAATCACAATCCTGATATCCCTTCATCCTGTAAAGGATTCTCTGGACATCATACTATATGCGGAGCACTATATATCTTGATTTTTATACGTATTTTAATCTTTCGAATCATTCTACATATCTCAAACAGAAGGATCTCAGCCTTACAGCTGAGAATTCAATATATATGATGAGCCGGACCTTTGTTCAAGTATCATAACATAACTAGACTCTTTAGGTAGGAAAGGGGTGAATTTAGGCCAGTCTAGCGCACAATCAGTTACTGTATAAGTATATTATTATTTGCTAATCGCATTAGGCTAGATGGTAATTTGTCTTCAGGGTTACTGAATGATTTATATGGAAGTAATTGATTATGCTCTCCTCCCCACATGCAACAGAGATCAGAGAATAAAAAAATCAAGTGCCTTTCACCTTAGCCTTCAATATTTAAGCAAGCAGGTTCACTGCTCCCGATTAAATATCACCTTGCATTAGTTGTTCTTTAATAAAGCACCAACTATTTAGATCCTATCTTGTGGTGGGTGTTCTTTATGTGAAGTCATATTAGCAACAAAAACATAGTCGGTTCTTGATTACAGTAGTTGTTAACACGTTGACTAAATGTGATTTTCGTGAATGCAGACACAGTTGATGACGGAGTACATGTCGACCCTCCAGGAAGAGGTATGCTTGTATTTAATTTCTATGCATAAAAAGTTCTATAGGTACGTCACATAACATTAGGTGGTGTTTGAGATTGCTTTTTTTTTTTTGGGGTCAAGTACATGCAAAACTGCTAAAAAATAATTAGTACTGCCCAAAATAGTGCTTGGATTTGCTTGTTATGTTAAACATGAGAAAAATTCAACCAAAATCATCAATAAGGTTGTAGGTTGAATATGAAGGTAGGATAGGAAATATTTCTAATGCCATCTCATAATAAGCACCATCCTACCTGCTTATCAGAAATTGCTCCAAAAATATGCAGCAGTTTGGGTGGAATACAACTGTTTTTGCTGAAAAAAATAAGCAGTCCCAAACACCCCATTAGTATACATTGAGCTCCGTACTAAAATGCAACATCTAACTCTTGATCGTTTCTTGAATCCTGATTTGGTGTTTACTGGCCCTGAATCTGCTAGGCGATTTACTATTAGACTACTCCTGCTATAAAAATAAGCTCCAAAAGGATTTGCCCAATGGAGACTAAATGCAGAAATAATTCATATATGTTGTTAAGGGCCTGCTATCCTTAAGTTATGTTACTATGTTAGTGTACAACTTTCACAGTTACTTATATATGTCAACCCCATTGGCAAATGGTTCAAACCATGGCTACCCGATAGCCACAGGGCAGCACTGTAAATTGCAACCTTGATACCACACTCCATTTGTAGCTTTTGCTGCATTGCTGTGTTGGATAAAAAACATTAGAGCATCACATAAGGTATGAGAAAATAGAAAAAATTTATCAATTAGACATTTTTGGCATAATTTGGAAAGGGTTGACCAAAATCACGTTGATACCAAGTCTGTTGATGAGGTATGTAGAGGCTATGTAGAGGATAATTCATCTGGTTAATTGCAAGGTCGTTAAGATGAGGTACCCTTTGGTGGTATTCGTGTGCATCAAAGACCATATACTCCATTTATCCTGTTGAGAAGCATAGCATTGTTAAAAACCGTGAACAAGCATTATATGAATATCATAATCTTGCTCTTTATCTTTTGTTAACAGGAAAAGAAGTTAAGTGAAGATAAGGAAGAACTGGAAAACCAGGTAAGTTCTTTACATGGTTTTTGTTAAGAGTGCAGTCGTATTTTATTTTAACAGTAAAGCTTAAAATTTCACCTTATCAGCTTACAGCATTTCTAAGATAAAAAATATGCACTTTCGATTGCTTATTTTTAAGTGATTTCACCTTATCAGCTTATACAGCATTTCTAAGATAAAAAATATGCACTTTCGATTGCTTATTTTTAATTGTCAGTTCTGAGTGTTTGATATCTTGTTTATTAATAAGCAGGTTGCTTAAATAAGCAATCCTGGAGAGCCTGAAAATAAACATATGCTAAAAACATCTCAATCCCAAACACTCCTAAGCCATCCTTCAGAGTTACAGATTCTTTGGAAAATTTTCAAGCTGAAATCAGTCTAACTGCTTAACATGCGTAATATCATTTAAAATCTTGCAAACATAGTACAAGTAGAATTACTTTTTAGATCTTGCTTTTTTCTCTATAATTTTATTCTTGGTGATTCATTCTCGAATTTCCCTTTATCTAGCTTGTGAAGACTGCAAACATATCTCATTTAAGTCATCCCTCAAATTTGCATTTTTTTGGTAGATTCAAAACCAAAATCAATTTAAATGCTAAATCCTACTACTTACCATATTCAATATCTTTTATAACTTCGAAAACATAGAAAATATAGCATTATGTTTTAGATCTTGCTTCCCTGTTTATTGATATGCTCATCTCAGTTTGGTTATTCATTTTTAAGTTTCCTTTGATGTACTTAAGAGGATTGTCCAAAGTAGTTTAGATCTTGCTTTCATGTATATATATGTCTCATCTCATTTTAGTTGCTCATTTTCGAGTTTCCTTTACTAGTATTTTGCAGTTCTGATATGTAAGTTGCCCAAACTAGCTCAGAACTCTAGATCTAAGCTTTTTATGTCCAAGTATATATATAGCTCAAAACTGAAGGTATAACGAAACATTAGTCAAGTACAAGACTGAGTTAAATGTATGTACTTACAGGTTGCATCAGCAAAACAGCTGCAGAAAGATGGTGGTTGTGGAGGTCTCAACGAGCTTGCAACTAACCAGACAAATTCACCCCAACATCTGGTTACACTTCCTCTTTTCAATGGCTAGATCTGCTCCAGAACAACACATCTCTACCTTAAAAATTTACAAAGAAACTGAAGCTACTAAGCCAAAAAAACCAGTGCAAGATACTAGTTTATTGGCTTTTTTTTTTGTTACTGATTCTTATCAGCTACTTGAGCTTCTACACCAGCTTTGATATCTTATAACTATTAGTTCATTATTTGTAATAATACCAAATACAGATTTGTTATTCTTTTGCATTTGAAGATATGTTTTTTTGGTTTGTTGAATATGACCCAAGAGGAGATATCTGCCTGTGTTTTATGCAGATGCTATCTTCTTGTGTTTGTGTGTGTTTTATGGGTGCGATGAGGGGTTATTTTATGTCGACGGGTGACAACACTCGAGTAAAAATGTATACTGTAAATGTTTAGTCTAATAATATTATGCTTCACCACTAAGAAACAGTACACGTGACTTGCAATATTTGTAACTATAGAGAATGTTGGGCGGTGACTTTATTTTAGTTGCATGATTATGACTTTTATTTGAAGGTTACGTACACGACTCTTTTCTTAGCAGATATTTATTTTCTGTCAATTTTGTATTATGTGGACGTGTATTTTGCAACATTTATGTACGCTTATATTTACATTGTAGCTTACATATCAACTACGCACATGCCTAAGGGTGACTAAGTGTTTGAACACCGAATAAACTGAAAAATAAACTAGACCAAAATCGAATAAAATCGAACTAAAAATTTTAATTCGTACATGGTTTTGTTTGAAACTGAATTGGAATAGTTAATTAGTGTTTGGTTTGGTTTATGATTTGACAAAATATTACCAAACGAACCAAAGAAATCGAATATCTCTATCTCGCATAAAAATAATAATATAAACTCAAATAGTTTCTATTATATCATCATAAATAACAATTCGACATTCAACTAAGTTTAGATGCTTGAAGATGATATATTTAAACAACTAACGCTTCGCTTTTGTTGATTTACGCACTTTGTAAGACATTTGATTTGTTAATTTAATTTTGTCAGAACTTTAAGTTTTTATTTATGATTTTTAGATTATATTTTTGTGTTTACATGAATTTGGTTTTCTTAGTTTTAACCAAAATCAAGTAGAATTTTAATTTAGTGTATGGTTTGATTTTATCCGTTCTATGATTAGTTTGGTTGGTTTTGATTTTGACTTTAAAAAATTTTAAACCGAAAAACCCGGACCATACAACCCACAAACCTGAGAACCGAACCAATGAACACCCCTAGACATGCCGCAGTAAAAAAACCATCTTTAATACTTCAACGATTGAATGACAAAGAGTACGTGAAGGCCAAATTTCTCATAACTTCGCTTTACAAACATAACACTACGCCCTAGTCAATAAACGCATAAACACATTTGCCACTATTGTTGGAATCACTCCTAAACATTAATTCAAGTGTTAGTGATTCATATGTAATAGTTAGGTTAATACGGCCTTTATGTTTGTTATTAAGCCAAGGCTTGTGAAGGCGCCCATGCTCCCGCCCAAGCTCCAAAGTAGGGAAGGAGTTTAGTGTGTTGCCTCTCGCGCCTCTATAAATACCTCTCAGAACCTTCTATCAAGGTTGGTTGTTCACTCTTACTCATTTCCTACGCATAACTTTTCTTCATTATATTCGTGTCTTGTGTTTGGGTGTTCAACCGATCCTTTCTCTTCTCTATTTCTTCTATTGATGATTGTGTTACTAATATGGTGACCTAACAGTGGTATCAAAGCCAAATAGTTGGGTGAACATTTTTTTTGTTTTTGAAGTTTTGTGGTTTACGCGTAAAACAGTTTCATACTTTGTCACGCTTAAAAACGTATTTTTTACACTTTTCAATCCAAGATTCTTGTACTTTCAACGTTTTAAGGTGTTAAAATATCTGTTTTAGCAAAAAGTTTCAAACTTTACGTGTGGATCATTGTTTTTAAGCTTGGTTTTATACGTGGTTTCATTTCTACGCATAAGGTGTTTAGTAGCTTCGATCATCAAGTTTCACACTTTTGTGTTATTTTGGTGATATTGTCGTTTCATCACAAAAATCCGGTTTAAAACATCGCAAGCGTAAATCGCTTTTGGTTGCTTTCACGCCAGAAGAAAACCCTAATCTTACGCGTAAGTCATCCGTGGTTTGATCTTCGCCAGGAGTTTACTCAAGAGTTTTCTTGCTTGATAAGCCTCGAAAACACTTCGATTTTGATATCTTTACACCGATAGTGTAAAGATCTTTTGGGCAAACCCTAATCTTACGCATAAGCTCAAACTTATGCGTAGAACACATTACGATAAGATTTTTCACGCCTAAGCTTTGTCTTCACGATAAGCTAATCCTACGCCTAAGTTTTCTACGCTTAAATTTCGCCACGATAACTTTAGTGTTTCTTATTTCACGCAGAAGTTACCCACACGTAAATATCACTTTTACGCCGTAAGTTCGTGTTTTTACGCCATGTTACTTTGCCTACACTTGGTTTCTACGCCATGATACTTCATCAACAACGCTTCATTCGACTACAAAGATCCATTTAACAACACAAGTTTTGAACATGTCATGTTAGCCTTAATAGTTTTTATTAGAAGTGATGGTCATTCACGCTAGGAACTTTGTAACGCGTGTTAGATATCGTGATAGAATAGTCAACGGCTCGTGGATCGGGCTAAGCTAATTGGTTGAAGTTATGTTAAGCTAGCCTTATATCAATCCATGTCCAATCCAATCCAAACGAGCCCATGCCAAGCCCATTAGGCATCTTCTACTTGTACTATATAAACCCCTCAAAGTCTCATTTGAGGGTGTGCTTGAAAGTGTGTGTGTGTGTGTTTTCCTTTGAAGCAATATAACATATTATTGTTTTCATCTTTCTTCTCTCTACCTCTCTAAATATACACGAATTCATATTCAAGTCACCAAGTTCTTCATCTTTTCTTTCATCTCTACGCATATTTTGTTTGTGTAGAACGTGGTATTCTTGTGTTCATAACATGGTAAAGTGATAAGATTGATATTTGTAAGGTCCTACAATTGGTATCAATCGCCTAACAATGGTTTAGAGTGTTTTGGTTGAAGTTTTTAGTAGTGATACGCTGTAGCTTCGCTTTTACATATTTGTCACGCTTAAAGCTTTAATTTTGCACTTAAAATTCAAGATTCTTGTGGCTTAAGGTTTATTTGGTGCTAAAGTTTCAGTTTTTGCAAAAGTTCAAGCTTTACGCTGCTTTGGTTAAGTTTTAAACTCGTTGCTCATTGGTCATTTCTACTCAGAACTTTTCTAAGCACTTTGGGTGAAAAAGGTCAACACTTTTGGGTGATTCGAGTGTTTTAAGGATATCCGTGCAAGCGAAATTGTTTGAATCGTTGGAAATTTTTACGAGTAGGTCAAAACCCTAGTTCTACGCAGAAGAAAGTCAACTACGATAAGGTTCTACTCATAACTTTTTGGTGCAGATTCTTCGAGCTTAACGGTTACTCGCTTCCTCACTTGGATAAGTGTGTGAACACTTCGACTTTGGATATCCCTTACGTGTGATGTTGTAAAGGATTTTGGTTCTTAACAATAGTTTACGATAAGCTAAAAGCTTACGAGTAACTCTACGCATAACTTCACAATTACGCTGTAAGGTTTACGAGTAACTTTTGTCTACGATAAGCTTAAGGTTACGCCAGAAGATCCGCTTACGCATAAGAATTTCCTACGCCCAAGGAATCCTACGCCTAAGATCCTACGGATAAGATCATACGCCTAAGCCTTGTCTACTGTAATTCCTGCTTTCTACGCCTAAGCTCTTTCTACGATAAAGATTTTTTAAAAAAAAAAAAAAAAAAAAAATCAAATTTAAATTTGAGTTTTTAAGGGAAAACTTGAGTAAAATTTAAATTTTGAGGAGACTAAACGTTCAATTTTTACGCGAGATTCAAATTTTGGTTTAATCAGAATATTTTGGTCAAAATTCAAATTTTGGGCCTAAATTCAAAATTTTCGGGTCAAATTTGGCGTCAAAATTGTCATAACTCAAAATTTTCATACGTCCTTAGAATTAATTTTATAGTGAATTTCAAATTTTGGGCTAAAAGTTTTTAAGAACCGAGTTTTAGCACGACTTTCGTAATCACCTCAACCGAGCTTAATCTTCATCAACCACAACTCCTTTATCGTTGAATCGATCCTACATCAACTTTATCGGATCATACCTTCATCAATGGCAACTCAACAAGACATTCATGCAGCCGGTGCCGAAAACCGACCTCCTATGTTGGCAAAGGTGGTTATCTTCAATGGACAAGTCGAATGCTCCGCCACATCAAGACCAAACCTAATGGAAACTCATGATTAAATCCATTCGGATGGACCTTCCACCCTCGACAAGTTCATGTACCGAAATGCAGATGCAACACCTCCGTCCCCACCATCCTCTCATCTTCAAACCGAATCGTAATACATCAAGAGGATAAGAAACAAGTCGATGCAGATGACATGGCAATTCATATTGTCCAACTGGGTTTACCAATAGACATTTTTGTCAGAGACAGCTTGTGAAACCGCTTTCGATATGTGGAACGTGTTAGACGGCTATGTTTTGGAAATGTAAATTGTAAACAAGACATGGAGAACAAGTCGCTAATCGAATGGGAAAAGTTTACATCTACACCGTGAGAATCCATTGAATCCTACTATGGAAGGTTTTGCTTTTGATGAATGAGCTTATCGTAAACAAGTTGGCACCCGTAACAATCGCTCAAAACATCAAGTTCCCGAATAATCTTCCGTAAGAATGGGGACGATATGTCACTATTGTCAACCAAACAAAAGACTTACATCAAAGTGAACTTTGATCAACTCAACGATTTTCCAAACAAAACCAAGTCAAGTGAACGAAGTCGAAAGAAAGATTGGCAAAGAATCATGATCCATTGGCACTTATTGCTAAGACTCAAACTAAAGTGAATACACAACAACAAGCTTCATCATCTTCCAACAACAACAACTTGCGAAAGAATACATTCCATAACCACAACAACAATTCTATCCGGATCAACAATACCAGAACAAGGAATCATCGATCCCGAAACGACCCGAAGCGACCTTGCAATGATATTTTCTTTATTGGATAAAGCATTTAACAATGATCGGTAATCGAGCGGTTCCATATCGTGGAAATCGACGGGTCAAGATGTTGGAAATCGATGGGACAGAATGTTGGGAATAGAGCGATGGTAATCGAATGGAAATGTTGCGTACCCAATGTTGGGAATTATGGAAATGTGAATCGTGGTAATCGATTAAGTGTTATAACTGTCAAGGAGTGGGTCACATGGCAAGGAATTGTCCTACTGTCGAAAAAGAAGGATTTTATGATCTTCATAAAGCTATGTCATTAGCACAAAAGGCGTAACTGGAATGCAATTGAGTCCGAGGAACATGACTTTTTCGCTATCATGGATGATTTGGAAGACCGAGAGGACATCAATGCAAACCGCGCCTTCATGGCAAATGTTCGTGAGACTAAGCACGACACCGACTGACGCACCTCCCTGCCTATGACGCAAATGCGTATCTAAGGTACCAATCATTGATCCATGCTATAACAATGTCATATGTGATGTGTTTACTCATGATAAACAAGATTCTCGTGACATCAAGACCTACTTATGATACCTACATGGACAATCCGAGTTGTAGCAATACTTACTCAAACTCCATATGTGGATCCTAATGGAGGTTGTGTGACACAAAATATCGAGATGTATGAGGAAACACGGCTTATTTTGAATCATTAATCAATCAATGTGGCATTGAAGTTGAGAAAGGTAAACGGTCAATCGCGATGTGAAGGCGCGAATGCTAAATTGACCACCGAGCTTGAGAGTTACAAAGAGAACGCCAGAGCTTTTGAATTTCATACAAACAAAATTTCAGAGTTAGAAATTGGTTATCGAGATTCTGCTTTTAAGAGAAAAGATTTGCAACTCAAGTATGACACATTTGATGTGAATCAATTTGAAAATCAAATCTTTAAACAACGAAATTTCTCGAACTAAATGACCAACTTTCAAAACAAAAAGCAACATATTCTTATCTTGAAAAGAGAGAAGAAGTTGATAATCGATTTTGCAAACGAGAAGATTCTCTTCTTGATGAGATTCTGGATAAAACCGAAACGATCAAAAATTGGACAATTTACTTTACAACGGGTCATTCCGCTAAGACAATCAAGATGCTTTCTAATCAAGTAAACCGATTTTTTATACTTCGCAAAAAATGGCTCTTGGTAACTCACCTCCTTGTTTTCTCAAGAAAGCTCAGAAAGAATGGAATGTGTTGAACAATGGAAAACCATTGCATGAACCTATAATTGTGCATGATTCTCTTGAAACGTTGGAACTATCTGAGGAGAGTAGATCAAAAATGAAACAAAAGAATCCAGATCTTAAATCGATTGATTATAACAAATGGAACAAAATTAATGGAATTACTTTTGTTAATCAAGAAGAAAAGTCAAAATTTTCCATAACACCCAGTGTTTCAAACAGCGTGTCAACACCAGTTTCAAAACCGCCTCAACTCCTCGTAGTTGTCTCAAAATCTCTTTCAAAAATAGAACAAATGTCTTCAAACAATCCTTTTAACACAAGTGATGCTGTACATGATGTGCTCCGATGTTGGTGCAAGTTTTAAAATTTATAATCACGAATTAACCGTATAACCTTTAACACATACGAGCAAGTATACTCGTCCATAATAGTAACGTTTTGGTAAGTCGAGATCGTCCCAAGGATTTTTGTTTTGAAATAGTTTTATTAAAAGTTTCTAACAAGAAAGCTTGTCAAGGCTCTCTCGAATAAGTGTTCTAGTGAAAATACTGAATCAAGAATAAAAATATATACTTGTGTGAAGTCTCATAATCAACCATAGATAATGTTCATAAAGGTTTGGTGTATACTCTTAGTATGATGCACAAATCATAAGCAAATGATTCCCCAACCATGGTATTTGTTTGTAAAATCATTCTAAGAACAAAAACATTTAGGTAATCCTTTCGGTCCTTATCCCAATGATTATCCTATAAAATTCCATTTGTTTGCAACATGCTCTCATTAAATTTGTTCTTACGAATCTTTCGACCCTTCGTGATGAAAACGTTCCTAGTCTTGTTTTAATAAGCAAAACATGGTGGATGTCAATCACCATATCCCCATACTAGTTTGTCACAACACTTTTGGAATAAAACACAAGAGAAATCCTTTCGGTCCTTTTTCTTAAAACATGTTTTATTGACAAATCAATCCAAGACTAGTATTTTTCCAACAAACTCATTTAAACAAGATCATATATACATGCATCACATTTTGAGAACATTATTATGATTAATCACATTCCAACACACAAGTATAACACAAACTACTCCATGAAAACAATCATATCTAAACACAAGTCATAACAAGGTAATTCAAACAATTCAAGAGAATAGATTTCCATAACAAAGTTCATAGAATACCTAATCTTTGTGATTACAAGAATTAGAAATCGTGGAATGTAGCAACCACGCGCCTCCAATCACCTAGGATCACCGCACAACTCCAAACTACCAAACAATGGACAAGAATGGTTCCTTCCTTGCTTCGGACGCTTCCAAGAACTACCAAGCTTTTGGGTTGAAATAAATGGGTAAGTATGAGTTTTGGTGTAAACTAATACTCTATTTGTTGTGTCACACTTAGTATACAAGTACTAGGTTCTTTAAATAGCCAAAGCACTTGCTTAATCGCCCAAAAACGTTCTCTCCAAGTTAATATCAAGAAATGATCGGACTCCAATGATTATGGGAGTTAAGACAACAATAAATGCGAATTGTGTAATCATAGCGCTGAAACCGGATCGGTTTCTTCATCGACCGAATCGGTCACGCTTTGACCATTAGCCCACCGGATCCGGTTGCGGGTTGCGACCGAACGGCCGGGTTTTGCTCCTTTGACTTTTGTCGACTTTTCCCTTTACGCTTCATTCTTTGCTTACGTTGATGATTTCCAAAGCCAAACTTGATCTTTCCTTGTCAGATGCTTCAAATCACTACGCCCATATCATTGAGTCCACAAGCTTCCAATCTCAACTTCCTTCCTTAAGACGCTTCCAAATGTGCATAAAACTTCATTTCTTCAATATTCGCAATACCGGCTACATATACATACACAAGACGCATCTTTGCACTTTTGCAATAGTTATGAGTAAATATAGCCGAATATCATGCACAAACCCGACAATAACGCTACTAAAAACATGTTCATTTTAGACGTTATCAAATTCCCCACACTTAAGCTCTACTCGCCTCGAGTAGGTCAAACATTTGCAAAGATTGATTTCAATGGTCCATAACACCATGTTTCGAAAATGTAACAATTACCATAAAAGATAATTATTATTTTGCTTATAATATGAGAAAATCTTCTAAAATGAACCAAACACTTTAGATAACATAACTAGGATACCTCACAAGTGGCTTTAAGATTTCACTCAACACTCATATATTGGTGGGTATATCACTCAATGCCTAGTCATGATCAATGCTTTTACCATAAGCTTGTACAAGTATCAAAACAAAGAAAATAAATTCATCAAAGAGGTCTTTTATTCGGGTTATAACGATAAGGCTATGGGTTCATAATAGGTATGGATAAGGCATGGGATAGTTTATGAAATTGGTTTAAAATAAAATAAAATCAAGTCCAAACCTCCATGGTGCTAGTCATCATACAAACCACAATCCCGAAAATGATTATTACTCCTCTTCTCATATCGATCACCAAATATATATATATCACGCCTTAGCACATTGGCTAATCGATAACTCAAACATACTTCATCTTCCTTCATCTTCATAATAATGTAGCACATTGGCTATAATTGTCAATTTTTTTTTTTTTTTTTTTTTTTTTTTTTTTTTTTTTCACAACTCCCCACACTTCGCATAAGCATCACCACAAAAATACAAATAAGAAGTATGCATCCTTCGTCTTTGTCGAAATGGCACACACGAATGGCAAAGTGTAACTAACTCATAATCATCAAAAACAATCCAATCATTCCAAACAACTAGCAACAAACCATTAGACTTGATAAGGGTTGGCTAAGGTTTAAAGGTGTAAAATATTTTGTATTTTTCTCGATTTATCAAAACGAAAAGGATGGCTCGGAAGGTGTAACTAGGGGTATCTAGTGCTAAAATGAGCACTAACAAAATGGGTCCATGTGGGTGGTTAACTAACCGATGTGGTCACTAATATATCATTAAATGTAAAATGGAAGGCCATTTGGTTATTCCTAAAATGCCTCTTATCACTTGAAAATATTTAGATCACTCGAAAGTGATTTTAACCATAATGCATAACTAGTACAAGTTCTAGAATCGACATAATCACCGCACACTCATAGCAAATATAAAACAAAAGATGTTTCATACAAAAGAAACCTCACAAAATGTGGGAAAAAAAAACTATTATGCATGCTAGAAAATGCTATCGAATCCAAAATGAATTATTTCAAATTTGGTTCAATTCTAAAAATTTTCAAAACCTCATTTTACCATTGAAATCCCAAATTATGTATTTTAATTATCAATAACGCGAAAACCATTAGACCATCAAGGCTAATTTCTTCTAATCACTTGCATCCAAAAGTTATCTAAAAAAAAATAAAAATGCGATCATTTTCCTATTTTCTTCCCTCCCCATACTTAAGTTTTGCATTGTCCTCAATGTAATGAAAATGAACTTCAAAGTAAAGAAAATGGGAAAAGATAGTTAAAAGATACCACGGAATAAAATATGCAATAAGCACATTGGGTCATTAGCAAGCACATGAGTTATCCAACTCAAATATTCGACCATCAATAAGCTTCCAACATATCCATCCTGCAAACAAAAACTGCAACACAAAATGCACAAAACAAACAAAACTACTAAAAACTAGATAAAACCAAAATATACCAAACATCCTAAAGAAAATCAATCAAAAGATAGAAATAGTTTAAAACACATCATGACCATTGTTTTTGAAACCATAATTTCACGAATGACCCATAATCACTCGTCATCCTCGCTCATTTCTTCTCCTTCTTCATCATCAAACTCATCATCATCATCACTTTCATCAAATAAATCCCAATCAATCACCCTTGAACTAAACATTGCCTATGTTGTAACTTCGACAATCTTTCTCGAAAAGCATGTTTCTCCATCGGTGAGATTTTGAATTTTAAATTAGCATTTGCTTCCTTCTTCACACTATACTTAACCTTCTTCTTCTCGCTCCTTTCACAAAACTTCGTAACAAGCGGGTTAATTGAATTTCCTCCCACTCGAGCTTCCTACAATAATTCTCTGTAGAAATCACAAAATAAGATCATATAAGAGTGTTAGAACAAACAAAAGGTTAGAGAACCCTCTAGGATACATTTCAAAATTTCACAAAAATCCTCTCGAAACCAGAACGGATTCGGTTGGATCACCAACCGAATCGGTTTCCTATCGACATCGTGCAACAACCGTTCGGTTGCCATGCGCAACCGAATCGGTTGTCAGATCGCATAAGGTATTTCACCTTCAAATCCTCAACATCTCGAATTTCTAACGCTCAAACCACTTCTTAGATCGCATTCTATCATCCTCAATGATTTCCCACATCCTAGAATTACTCTATCTTGCTTCCAAATCATCAATCATCTAATATCTTAGAACTCATCTCAACATTCTTAAAAATCATAAGTTCTAATAGTGTAGCATCCATCACTCTTAAAAATCAAACATATCATTCATCAAAATGAATCAATAGTTGTAACTTATCTCATTCCATAAGCATAACCCAATTAATTCAAAAATCTTATCATCTAAAATCCATTCATGGGAATCAATCAATCACTTATTGTAATGCACTCCTATATCAATCACTCACTCAATCCTAAAATATTACCACTTAATTCGGATTATAACAAAACCCCAAATTGGTGACCTAAAATCCAATTCGAATCAAATGTTCTAAATAAAACCTTAATTGAGTAAATTGAATGTAAATGCTTACTTGCTTGGGTGCCATGATGTTATCCTACAATTCAAACAACTTCCAATCGCTTCTTCTTGGATGAATTTTGCAAAACCCACCGAAAATTAGTGTGTGTGTTTTTTTTGGAAAATGAATTTTTATATTTTGGTGCAACCGGTTCATCAAGGACACAACCGATTCGGTATGCTTTTGCCAAATTTGCTTTTTACTTGTTTAACATGTTACTTAGGCATTTACCCTCCAAGCAACATATTTTACTCAAAAATTCTCGCTAAAATTTTCACACAACATTTATTCACCAAATGAAATTTTGAACAATCATTCAATCCAAAAAAACTAAACTCATCATATAAATGAACTAATCCAAACTCAACTCAAAATCATAGTCATAATGTATTAAAACCAAATTACCTCAATCATAACATGAAAAATAAATAAGAAACAAAAATCCTAATGCATCAAATCAAAATAAAATAAAATAAAGCATAAAATTCAAGCAAATGATTGCTTGTTATTACGGTCTTTCCTTTCCTCAAAATTCCTCAAAATATTCTTGCCTAAGAATATCCTCGCTTTGAAATTTTCCGGTCAATTCACGGAATGTTTCAAAAGTTTTAAATTTCCTCATAAATCTTCGTCCATCCGGGCATAATATATCAAACTTCACATGCCATGCCCCATCTCCGCTTTGCCTCTTGTAAGTCCCCAATCCTTCGGGTTTCCACTCCAAATTCTTAAGTTGCACCGTAAAGATCCTAAAAGTCGGTCAACTTCTTGTAAACCAAAATGTTTTGAATGGGTTGTAAAAGCTTCGATCGCGAATGCACGCTCCATTTCGCCCTCTATATCGAAATAAGGTGGAGTTAAAGGTCCGTACATTGGATTACCGTGGACATCACGTCCCACTTCAAAACAAGTTAAATCATCATTTGCATCCATCCATTCCAAATCTTCCATACCTTCCAAAATTGGTCCTCTTGGTCTTGGGTAGTATGTTTGCCTCGAATTCCATCGTCAATAGTCATGGTGCCTCTTCCCATGTCTATAATTGCTCCACAAGTTCGTAAAATGGCCTCCCAACAATAGTGGTAAACTCTTGTCCACCGGAATATCTAAGACAAGAAAATCGCCAAATACGGTTGGTAGCCGATTTGCACTCTTACATTCTTAACTTCCCCATTGCCTTTGCTTGAGTGTTATCCGCCATAGTGAGCTTAGAATGATTAGGTTGCGGATTACTTAGTCCCAAAGTTTTGAACAATGGATACGGCATCACGTTAACACTCGACCCGTGACGCCTAAAGCATAAACCGTGTAGTTCCATTTACTTTGATTGGCAACACAAAATTACCCGGATCCTTTTCTTTCCTTGGCATGCCTTTAAACAGAATTCGATCTCGATCCTCATCCGTGAGATTCTTATCTTCCAACCTAGCCCTCGCTAGCATCAATGCATCCAACTTCTTTCGATAAAGCACATAATCTTGGAGAACTTCAATAACCGGTTTCTTTTCATTGAGCTCTAGAAATTTTTGTTCTAGATTCTCTAAGATAGCTTCTTTTTGGCTTTCGGTTAAGGGTTTGATAGTAGTAGTAGGTGACAATGGTGTGTAATCATTTTTGGTGGTGGAGGTTGTTGTTGGGGTTAATTTATTTGATGATGGTTTCTTTCGGTTTGCTTTCCCCATTTTCACCACTTCCACATTTTTCTCCTCCATATTTGCACACACTTCCACTAGCATCTCGTTGATCCCTTTTCTTCTTCCAACTCGGTTATGTTAATCCGCATCTCTCCCATACCAAAATCTACTTGACACTTAGTTGTGACAAGAAAATCTCTTCCAAAACAAACATTTGGCTCATCCGCATTACCTTCCTCTAGAACAACAAAATCAGTTTCAAACATATGCCCATGAATATTGACTTTCGATTTTTCACCATCTTTCTCCCATATGCCTCATAATCCATACGAACATGACCGATCTCGCCAAGAACCTCTTCCAAGATATAATTCTCCATACGCCATATTAAGTCGCAGCATCCCAAGCACGCACTCCTTCCACTTCACAAGGTGTTCCAAATCTCATCATCGGTGAATCATACACCGTTGATGGTGCTTGTGTAAACACTACCACTCTTTTGTTTTGGGTAGTTGAACCTTGTTTTCACATACTTCTTCCATATCACCCGTGTCAAATCCCAATTCTTTCTTGCTTTCCTCCAGAATTCCTCCAATCTTTTCTAATGAACTTCCCGTATCCTTGAACATGTCATCCAAAGTACGAAGGTATTCCGAGATTCCGCTCAAACTATCCATGTTACTAGACAACTTAACAAAACAAAACAAATCAAATCCCGAATGATTAGCGTTAACGTTAGTAAAACAAGAACAAACTATAAAAAAAAATAAACAACTAAGACATCTAACAAAATAAAAATAAAATAAAATAAAAACTCAAAATCTAAAAATGATAAAATACGAAAAAAAACTTGTAAACTCCAACCGATTCGGTTGGATCACCAACCGAATCGGTTGGTTGAAAAATCTAGGACGAAACACGAACCGGATCAGTTGCGGGTTGCACCGATCGGTTTGTTTGAAAATTTTTTTTTTTTTTTTTTTTTTTTAAAACAAATTTAATAATAATAATTGAAAGCAAATAACTGTTATTAAGGATGTACTAACTCTAGTTAATTAAATAAAACTCTACATAAACTCATAATTAAATAACTCATTAACTCTAATTAAAACCAAAATTAAAACTAAATAAACTACTAATAATTGCTATCAAAAAATAAACTATAACTGAAAATAAGATACTCTTAACCATTACCATCAACTATAAAATTAAAATAAATAAAACTAGATTAACTAAATAACAAATGTAAAGAAAAGAAAAATAAATAAATACAATAAATCTAAGAACTGATTAAACCACACAATTACTCTAGAAATCAAAACACCATAAACTAAATAAAGATAGATATAAAATTCAACCAAAAAAATTTCACAGAATGTCTAACCGGATTCGGTTGGCTAACCAACCGAATCGGTTAGTTTGTAACAAAACTTTTTTTTTTTTTTTTTTTTGCTAATTTCAAAGAAAATTATAGAAAAATCCCCGGCAGCGGCGCCAAAAACTTGATGTGCTCCGGTTGGTGCAAGTTTTAAAAATTTATAATCACGAATTAACCGTATAACCTTTTAACACATACGAGCAAGTATACTCGTCCGCAATAGTAACGTTTGGTAAGTCGAGATCGTCCCAAGGATTTTTGTTTTGAAATAGTTTTATTAAAAGTTTCTAACAAGAAAGCTTGTCAAGGCTCTCTCGAATAAGTGTTCTAGTGAAAATACTGAATCAAGAATAAAAATATATACTTGTGTGAAGTCTCATAATCAACCATAGATAATGTTCATAAAGGTTTGGTGTATACTCTTAGTATGATGCACAAATCATAAGCAAATGATTCCCAACCATGGTATTTGTTTGTAAAATTCATTCTAAGAACAAAAACATTTAGGTAATCCTTTCGGTCCTTATCCCAATGATTATCCTATAAAATTCCATTTGTTTGCAACATGCTCTCATTAAATTTGTTCTTACGAATCTTTCGACCCTTCGTGATGAAAACGTTCCTAGTCTTGTTTTAATAAGCAAAACATGGTGGATGTCAATCACCATATCCCCATACTAGTTTGTCACAACACTTTTGGAATAAAACACAAGAGAAATCCTTTCGGTCCTTTTTCTTAAAACATGTTTTATTGACAAATCAATCCAAGACTAGTATTTTCCAACAAACTCATTTAAACAAGATCATATATACATGCATCACATTTTGAGAACATTATTATGATTAATCACATTCCAACACACAAGTATAACACAAACTACTCCATGAAAACAATCATATCTAAACACAAGTCATAACAAGGTAATTCAAACAATTCAAGAGAATAGATTTCCATAACAAAGTTCATAGAATACCTAATCTTTGTGATTACAAGAATTAGAAATCGTGGAATGTAGCAACCACGCCTCCAATCACCTAGGATCACCGCACAACCCAAACTACCAAACAATGGACAAGAATGGTTCCTTCCTTGCTTCGGACGCTTTCCAAGAACTACCAAGCTTTGGGTTGAAATAAATGGGTAAGTATGAGTTTTGGTGTAAACTAATACTCTATTTGTTGTGTCACACTTAGTATACAAGTACTAGGTTCTTTTAAATAGCCAAAGCACTTGCTTAATCGCCCAAAAACGTTCTTCCAAGTTAATATCAAGAAATGATCGGACTCCAATGATTATGGGAGTTAAGACAACAATAAATGCGAATTGTGTAATCGCAGCGCGTAAACCGGATCGGTTTCTTCATCGACCGAATCGGTCACAAATTTGACCATTAGCCCACCGGATCCGGTTGCGGGTTGCACCGAACGGCCGGGTTTTGCTCCTTTGACTTTTGTCGACTTTTCCTTTACGCTTCATTCTTTGCTTACGTTGATGATTTCCAAAGCCAAACTTGATCTTTCCTTGTCAGAGATGCTTCAAATCACTACGCTTCCATATCATTGAGTCCACAAGCTTCCAATCTCAACTTCCTTCCTTAAGACGCTTCCAAATGTGCATAAAACTTCATTTCTTCAATATTCGCAATACCGCTACATATACATACACAAGACGATCTTTGCACTTTTGCAATAGTTATGAGTAAATATAGCCGAATATCATGCACAAAATGCAAGACAATAACGCTACTAAAAAAGAGCATGTTCATTTTAGACGTTATCATTCAAACCAAAATGTCTATTTCTCGCTTTGCTCCAAAAGTCAATGAGAAAATGATTTGTCAAAACAACACCCACGCCCCTCGCCTATTAAAAGAGAATTGTCAAAGGTTTTGAAAACATGTATTTGATAAAGAAAAGTGATTACTCATGGCATTTCTAGGAATAGTAAACGGAATGTGACCACAAATCTAGTTAAAGAATCTGGTTCTAACGACATGGTCAACAATCACTATCTAGAAGAAGCTAGGAAAAAGGCATGACTGAAAAGACGGAATTCTAGGTGCAACATCTAGGGTGATGAATTCTACAAGACTTCAAGGCACCGCTAGTAGTAGTAAACCATTACCTAGGAACACTCTTCAAAAGACGGGGATTGGCTTGCATCTAAGAGTAGTTGCAAAAGAAAATGCTATGCCCTTAGAAAACAACACTAGGAATTCTAAGTCTTTTCGAACAAGAATCAATTTCCACAAGACTGTAGTGACAAAGTTAAAGTCATTGCTTTTAAACAAGAATATTGAATTTGTCTGTACTACATGTAAAAATGTGTCTTTTCACTAATCATGATGCATGTGCCTCACAATATCTCAAGGAAGATAATTCTCATCCCAAGGCACAATCCACTAAGACACCAAATAGAAACAAGCCTGCTGCTAAAATGTCAAACAAAAGAAACCTAATAGGTGGATCTCTTCAGACGTAGTTTTCCAAAATGAGTCTTCCGCACGATCCGAAAAGAAAACAACTCTAGATCTTACCTTAGGTGGATACCCACGGAAAAGTTTTCAACCAAGTTGGTCTTAGATGGATTCCCACAAGAAAATTTTTGATACTTGCTCCAACACGATAATAGTGAACCTCATCAAGATAAGGAAGTCAAAACCACTACAACCGTTGATAGTGATCACCCTCACCGTGAGGAATCTTGTACTTCTAACACTATTATTTGTGAAAACTCTTCTTCTTTGGTTGCGTGAATCAAATATCTCGAACCTAGCTCATCGAGGGTTCCAATTTCAGAAAATCTTCTTCTTCATTTTCTCTATCTTCTATCTTTGATTTTCCATTTCTTTTATAAAACCAACAAAAACAAAATACAAAAATAGAAAATTTTCAAAAAAAAAAAAAAAAAAAAAAAAAACAAAACAATATAAAATCAAAAATCCAAAATATTCTTCTACGACATGTCTCTCGATAATCGATATTCGTACAATGTCATTCAATAATGATACGGGCATGTACAGTGCTGAGCTAAAGTTCTTTAATTGTTTTCTAAAACATGTCGCTTCTCAAAATTTCTTCATAATAATGGCTTTCAGATACTTGATTTAAACCCGGACTTCAAATTAATGGCTTCGAACACATCGATTCAGGACCGCGCTTTAAAGAAAGGAAAGTGCTACGCAAAATCGATTTTCATAAATATCGAGCACTTATCCTAAAACAAATGAAGATAATTCTTCTTCATTATCTTCAAAAGATTTTTAAAATCTTCATCTTGCACCATTGATTCGAAATTTTTCAAAAAGATTTTCAAAATCTCTCTCATTTGGTACCAAGATAACTCCTCTAAACCCTTAATTGATTCCAAATTTTCGTAAGAAAATATGCTTTCTTTAAGGGGAGTATTAAATCAAAATTGTTCCAAACTTCATGCTAAATCGCTTTCTCCAAATGCTTTTCAAAAACATATCTCATTAATCATTTTGTTTCAAAACATCATGGATATGCTATTTTGAGGGGAGAAACGTGATTAAAATGTGATCAAAAAGGTTTAATGATCGTTGTTTGAATCTCAAAAGAGCTCGACTCAACAGAACCAATGAATTGACGGAATCAAAGTCGAATAATGTACCATCTCGAGAAACTTTCTATGGACTTGACCAGACGGGTAATAATTTCAAGCTAGTTCACTAGTGATGTAAACGTGTCTCGAATCGGTCTTGTTCATTGAAAGTCGATCAATTCAAAAAGTGCGAACTCTACCCTCTCTGTGCAGATTTCAGATAAAGCAATAGAAGCACATGTGAAGGGGGAGTGTTTCTGAAATTATAAAACTCTCAAGGTGTTAAAAAATCATGTCTTATAATCAAAAACACTTTGAGAGATTTTCAAGAAAAGGTTTTATGGCAACAATAGGACAATCATGGAGTTATAAGGTGACTAAGAATAGGAATCCGTCCCTATGATCTCGCCAGAGTTTGAGGATCTACCCAAGGACATCACAAATAGTTAGTATTAGAAGTCCTTAGGAATGATTGAAAAAGGAGTAATGTGAGAAAGGAGAAAGAAGGGTTGAAGAATTAAAAGAAAAGTAAAAGAAAGGGTGAAAAGAAATAGCCCCCATATTCAACCTTAGGAAGAAACCGGGTTCAATACATATACTACTTGGTTGTCACTAGATGACACCGGTATTGAAGACAAAGACGTCATGGACCCAAAGGACGACCGCACTAAACCTTCTAGCTACTCAATTCCTCTCAAAAGGGATTTGTTTCATTCTCACTAGGAACCCTACATAATCTATCGACTTTCTTAGAGATTGTTGATATTGAAGAAGGAGACCTCTCCTAGTCTCCGCTCAGAAAACCAAATGCACTATTGAGTCTAGAGCCACGAGATTCATCAAAAGATCTCATAGAACACTTGACATGACATCGCTTGTTGTTCATCAATAAGGACAAAAGTGATATATTATAGAGTCCTACGCAGATCTTAGCAACTGCCGAACATTTATGAGAAGTTTCACATTTGTGATCTTCAACGATCGAATGGAAATTCTCGCCAGGTCAACATCAGCGTACCGACAACAGTCACTGTAACTCCTCGTGGATTACGCTTAGTGTGTCTCAAACGGTCTATCAGTCAGGTGATGCTTGTGTACCTCAACGACTCATCCGAATCAGAGGTATTTACAGACATCGCGTTATCTCACTTGGACTCAGCTCAGAACGGCCTCAGAAGAATTAGAGACGTGTTTTCACACTATGTCGATAACACCCTCGAAATTCAAACTTGTAAGTGCCGGAATCCGCTTATTACTAACCTGTTTTATGTTTTCTTCTTATGGAAGCTCCGGAGCGGATGGATCGTGCAGACTCGCCACATGCTCATACCAACAACACATGAAAGTTCTCATCAAAATCAAAGGCATCTCAAAGTTAAAGATGATTCTTCGTCAATGTCAAAGAATCTACAAAGTGTAAAGACTCGAGAACTTCATCATTGGAATCTCAAAGTCAAATAGAAGTATGAGCATGGTGGAGAAAGACGTGGAGACACCTAACCAACGAAGTTGACAACGGCAGACAACCACATTAACCGATCACAAAGCATGAAGGAACAAAGAATTAAGACTATTCTATATCTACACGCAAAGTTCAAGCTCAAGGAAAGTAAAGACCTAATCAAGTGGAGCATCTTTTGAATGACCACCCCTTAGGGGGAGATTGTTAGCCTTAATAGTTTTTATTAGAAGTGATGGTCATTCACGTTTAGGAACTTTGTAACGCGTGTTAGATATCGTGATAGAATAGTCAACGGGCTCGTGGATTGGGCTAAGCTAATTGGTTAGAAGTTATGTTAAGCTAGCCTTATATCAATCCATGTCCAATCCAATCCAAACGAGCCCATGCCAAGCCCATTAGGGCATCTTCTACTTGTACTATATAAACCCCTCAAAGTCTCATTTGAGGGGTGTGCTTGAAAGTGTGTGTGTGTGTGTTTTTCCTTGAAGCAATATACAACTTATTGTTTCATCTTTCTTCTTTCTACCTCTCTAAACATATACGCATAACATCATCAAGTCACCAAGTTCTTTGCTTTCATTCATCTCTACGCATAAGTGTTTATTGTTTCACGTGGTATACTCGTGTGTTAGTGAAGGTTGGTATACGTGATAAAGGGGTATAACATGTCACAACCACCATACTCTAACTACTTTCCTTACATGTATCATCAAGTACAACAACAACAACTAACTCCACAACATCAACAATTTAATCACAAGGAACTTGGTCTCATGAAAACAGTTTTCGAGAAAACAGAAACATCGATTTCAAATACTAAACGTAAAAAGAAATTGTTGAGAAAAGATGTTGATCGACTCTTGGAAGATGTTATCTGTGCTGATATCAATAATCTTGTGTTATTACAATGCTGCATATGCATCGATCATATCTCTCACGATTCATTGATTCTATTGATATTGTTGTGAATACCGATATTGCATCGATCGAGTCTTTAAAGTTGAAAATGAACGATCGTTAAACTAACTTTCAAATTCAAAACGTCGTCTTCAATGGTGTCAAAAAGATTGTCAAAATCGTGAACTTGCTTTGCAAAACAAAATCAACCAGTTGAAATCCAAAACTTGAGCAACTGGATGATCAAAACGTGTCTTTGAAATGTCAAATCTCAAAATATGAACAAGAACTTGCAAAAGTTAAAAAGAATATGGTGTCATATTTGATTTACTTAAATGACTCGTGATGAAGCATCAAACGAACTTGATCATTTTCTTGCACACACTAAAGAAGTCATGAATTTTCTCGAAACCTTCGCTCAAAATCAAGAATTGGTGCACACTATCTTTAAGTTAAGAGAAATGTTGGGAAAGTATGAACAAGTTCACCTAGCATAATTAAGAGAATTGCACTGTAACACTTAGCAAACGTGAACCCGTAATGCCTCACCGACAAAACACAAGTTACTAATGTGCTTCCTCTCATCGAACGGAATAATTGCCTCTTTTCTTAATGTCCGCACTTCACGACCTAGAGCAATACAAGGAAGAATAGGAAGTTGCAACCTAAGAAAAGAACAATAAAGAATGTCAAGTAGAAGAACACCCTAGGACTTTGAATAAGACTCACGTTGCACCCACTTTAGATATTGCGTCGACAAATGTAATGGAAAAGTGTTGTAACGAATGCTAAACCTTTAAGTACTTTTGATATTCATCGATGCTTGTGTTATTTGTCGTAAAAGTATGCTTTCGATTGTCATGACAAATGTGTTGCTAGAGCTATCTTGTCTCGCTTAAGGAATCCTAAGAATCGAATACCTCTAGGCCCACTAATGCTTCTAAGTATGTGCTTGGTAAATCGCCTCTTTAGATTCTAAGAAACACATTGATATCCCTCAGCTCCAAGATCACCTCCATGAATGTAGTACCACCTAGTGCATTCACTAAGACTAAAGCTAAGACTAGTTGGAGATGGCGAAATGGATACATAATACACTAGGATTTAAATGGATGCCTAAAATCATTGATGTGTGTATTTCACTATAATCGCTTGAACCCTCTAACTCATCGGGTTCCACATCTACTTCTATTCCATCCGTGTCGTTTGTGTGTAATGTAGGTGATACTGATCATCCTTTGATTGTTGATAGTGGATGTTCCCGACACATGATGTGCAACCTTAAATCATATCAAACTTTGTTGCAAAGTTCATTGGCATCATTAGATTCGGAATGATCACTTCAGCCTATCATGGGCTACGGAGATTATATCAATGGCAATATCGAAATTAGGTGGTTTATTATGTGGAAGGCCTCAACACAATCTCTTTTCGACCGGTCAATTCGTGATGGCGACTTGAAGTGGCTTTTCGGGTGAAAACTTGTTTCATTCGTGATCTACAAGGAAACGATCTTATATCCGGCTCTCGCAATTCTAGTCCATACACAATCTCAATGCAAGACATGGTTGCTTCATCTCCCATCTATCTACTCAAAGGCTACATCTACAAAATCTTGGCTTTGGCACCTTCGCTCTCACATCTAAACTTTCAAACCATCACCAACCTTGCTCGACACAAACTTGTCAAGGTCTCCCGAGATTTCGGTATTCTAAAGATCACCTTTGCTCACCAGAACAAGGAAAAGCACTCGTGCTCATTTTCCTTCAAAGGTGGAACATGTACTCTCAAGATGTGCTTCATCTTCTTCACATGGATTTGTGTAGCCCGATCGCGCGTGCGTAAAATTAATGGCAAACGCTACATCTTGGTAATTGTCGATGACTACTCACGATGGACTTGGGTCTACTTTCTTGGAAGCAAAGATCAAGCTCCACAGATGATCATCACCTTTCTCACGAAAATTCAAGTTCACTCCGGAACACCATCCGCCAAATCGAAGAGACAAAGGAACGAATTTAGAACCAAACTCTTCGAGAATTTTGTGAGAAAGTGGAATCGAGCATCGACATCGATTGCACGTACACCGTAACAAAACGGAGTTGTTGAAAGACAAACGTCGTTAGTGGAAGTCGTAAGAACAATGTTAATCAATGTTAAACTTTCAGATTACTTGTGGGCGTGTCGATCAACCGCATGCTACACTCAAACCGATCCATGATAACAAAACGCCAAAACAAAACACCTTTTGAGCTAATCCACAACCGAAAACTGAATCTCAAACATTTTCATGTATTTGGATCCCTTTGCTATCCAAATAATGATCATGATGACTTTGGTAAGCTCAAAGCCAAAGTCGACATTGAGTCTTTATTGGATATTGTGAGAATTCTAAAGGTTACCGGATCCGAATCGTCGTACAAAGCAAAAGTTATGGAAACGATTCATGCTAATTTTGATGAGCTTACGAAATGGCTTATGAGCATAATACTTGGAACCCGTCACAACCGCTTAAACTTCCTCAAACCCCATCATCACCGAACCAAGCCCCCGCCTTACTCGTCAACAAATGGAAAAGCTATTTGCTCTACTGCTCAGTGGCGATATATATGATGATCGTGCTCGTGTGTCCGATGTTTCACCGCTCAACCCGATCATATTCCTATACCGATACACCGCTACAACAACTACGGTTGAAGAAGCACCACCGCTGACTCTACAACAACAGCTTGAACAACCGCATCCAACGACGAACGAGCCGATGATGTTCTTAATGAAGTACCTCACCGCAGATTTCGATCCAAATGCGTTCTTTAATCCATTTGCTAATGAAACTGCACGCACTGATGTCGAATAATCATCTACAAGCCATTTGAATCCTTAAAATCGCACAATGTATACCAACATCAACCCTCCACACATCGTTGGACAAAAGACCATCCTCTTGAAAACATAATTGGCAACCCGAATCAACCAACAGAATAAGACAAAGTCTTCACACGTATGGTGAACACTACATTTATGCTCTCACCGCTCGCTAACTGAGCCTAAAACATTAAAGACGCAATGACAAAGGACAACCGGATTGAATCCATGCAAGAAGAACTCAACCAATTCAAACATCTTGAAGTATGGGATCGGTTGAAAGACCAACAGGGTCTACGCCATTGGTCTTAAATGGATTTGGAAGAACAAATTGATGTCAAGGGAACGAATTAGAAACAAGTCACGTCACGGTGGCTAAGGGTTATAGACATGAAGAGGTATTGACTTTGAAGAATCATTCGCCCGGTTGCTCATCTTGAGGTCGTTTCGATCTTTCTCGCGTCATGGCTCATATGAATATAACGGTCTTCGATGGACGCCAAACCGCTCGAATGGTCAACCGAAGAAACGGTTTATGTCACCAAATGTAAGGATTCGTTGATCCCAGTTCTAACCATGTCTACAAACCGAACAAAGCTCAGACGGACTCAAACAAGCTCCTCGGGCGTAGTACGATAAGTTATCATCCTTCCTCATTGCCAATAATTTCACCAAAGGTTCGGTCGATCCTACACTTTTCATACAATATCACGGGCTCACATATTAATCGTTCAAATCTATGTGGATGACATCATTTTTGGGTCAACACACTTAAAATACTCAAATGCTTTTGCAAAACTAATGACAAAACATTTTGAAATGTCAATGATGGGTGAACTCACATTCTTTCTCGGAATGAAAGTTCATTAATCACCCCGTGCTATTTTCTTAAGTCAGTCCAAATATGCCCTTGAACCTCTTAACAAATTTGGAATGCAAAACTGTGACACCTATGCCACACCAATGGCTCATACCAAGAAGCTAGACGATGATTTACATGGGAAATTGGTAGACCCTACCAAATACCGTAGTATCATTGGGTCTCTCATGTACCTAACGCAAATAGCGACACGATATTGTTTTTGCCGTATATCTCGCTCCCGTTATTAGTCGAGACCAATCAAGCCCACCTCTCTAAGGCTAAAAGAATCCTCCGATACATCAAGGGAACCATTAATTTAGGATCCGTATCCGGGATTCGGTTTTGAACTAATAGCTTTTTCGATCGACGATCACGCAGGATGTTTAGATTCACGTAAAAGTACTTGAGCATTACAATTTCTTGGTGATAAACCGTGTCATGGCAATCGAAGAAGCGTGGATTGTACATCGCCGCCCTCAATGTAAGCGTAATATGTAGCCATGCTCGGTGTGTTGTGCTCAAGTCATTTGGATGAGAACACAACTCAAAGACTATGGTTACGTATTTGATGTAATCCCGATGTATCGCGACAATTGAGTGCTATTGCGATCTCGCAACTCGTTCAACACTGAAATCAAAGCACATCGATCTTCGATATCATTTCATCAAGGACCACGTGAACAGGTACAGTTGAATTATACTTTGTGGTACCGAATACCAATTGGCGAGATCTTCTCACCAAAGCCTTAGCTCCTCGCTAGGTTTAATGAGTTGGTCCACCGGATTGGTATGCGGTGTTTGACTCAAGAGGAACCGGATGAACTCTTAAAACATTCTTAAAACCACCAAACACCAAAACCTCTTTTGTAAATATTTTCAAAACAAAATACAAAATATAAAATCGAGAATCTCAAAATATTCTTCTATCTAAATTCTTTCAAACATCGCAAGTACAAATCTTGATCAACACTTTGTTCTATCAAATCTTTCATTATTTTCCGAACAAGTGTTGAGGGGAGAAAGTAAATATTTTTCAGTTTCATAAAACCTTGTACTTCCATGTTTTCAAAAATATGTTGTTTCTTCCAAAATGGTGGATACGCTTCTTGTCAAATAGTCTCCTGACTCAAATGTCTTCAAAATTCATTATTTCAAAAGTCGAGGGGAGTATCGTTAAGTTTCTTGCCTTACATGTGTTTTGTCTAACCTAAACGGAAGTTAAAGGATCTTGGTTGGAACCTCTTTAAGGTTGAGGGACTGAATGTGTCAACTTGGCATATTAATTTTAACAAAATCATTTACTCCTAAACAACCAAGATCAAACGGCCCAAATCAAATCTTCTCAATCCGCTCAAGCTGTTCATAATCAGAAGTTCTAAATTGTTTTGATCAAGATTCTAAACAAGGATTTCAAAATCTTCAAATCCAACGGTTAAAACTCTTTAAACTGATTTTGGAAAATTGTTCACTCGAACGAATTGGGTGTTTATGCATAAAAGTGTTTGGATTGAAATGAGTTGTGTTAAAACCTTTCTTAGTGTCTATTAAACTTGTTTCAATCGTCCAAAACCATCCTGAATCTTAAATTTCATTAATTTGAATTATAGGGTTCTTGCGCTCATCTAGGGTTTTTCTATTATGTGACATGTTATTAGGTAGTCAAGAAAGTGTTAGAATAAGTTTATATGCATGTTTTTGAACCTTTAAATTAGCCCAAAAACATCTAAACTGTATGAATTTAAGTTTTAGGTTTTTAGGGTTCATCTCCATAAATCTTCTGATTCTGTGGTGGAAATGTGTTAAATCTTGTTCCATTGCACTCATATGACATCTAGGACACTCCAGAAACGTTCTTGTTTGATTTGTGTTGCTATATCCTTTACACGTAGATTAAGGGTTTAGGGTTTAAGTAATTTTATGCCTAAGTCTTTCTGTGTGTATCTGATATGTTCTTATGCTTGTTTTGTGATCTAAAAGATGTTTGGAATTAACTGCAATCATGTTTTCATGTTTATAGTTAATAGGTTAATTATTCGTAATGTCAGAATCTTCAGGTGCTCAAACCGTTACGCTTAAAGAATACTTTTATGCTTAAAGGTAACGCCTAAGAGAAATCTTATGCGTAACTCTTATGCATAAGAAGTCTACAGTGGATTACGCGTATCTTGGAAAGACATTCGTAAACAAGGCTTGCTACGCATAAGCTTTACTCTTACGAGTAAACTTTACGCATAACATCTTGCTTATTCCTACGCGTAAGCCTAAAGCCTTTGAACTTGTCTTACGCGAAGAAACTCTTACGATAAGCTTGGTCTTACGCTTTAGCTTACTCCCACGCATAAGCTCCTTTCACGCATAACGATCCTTGTTACTCATAACCCACTGCTCACTACATTTTGGACTATTATGCATATGTTACTTGTTAAATGTTACGCATAAGTCACAAATACCGATGTTTCGTATAAGCTTACAAAAGTTAATATGTTGTGTGTTAAGTGAAAAATCGACTTTGAAATTTCAAAATTAACATGTTCACGTAACTTATCACATCAACTTCAATCAATTGGAATAATGTGACTTAGGACTTGTAACTAACATAAACATGTTACCATCTAACAAGGAATTAGATAATAAATCGACTAAAACAAACACACGTGTTTCCATATGTCTCTTTTTGTCTAATGTCTTTCGATCACAAAATGGTCGCAAATCAAGCAATCATCAATGCCCCAAAGAGCTCTAGATGGCAAACACATTCCCACTGGATACAACAAAACAATTGGCAAGAACAATCTCCGTGTCATCTTCAACAACTTCATATGCTCATAATCATCTTGCGTAATTGTTTGTGGACATCCATCGCAACATCCATTCAAATTCATGCTCACAAAGTCATACCGATGATAAGTATGATTCAATGGATGAGGAAATACAATTTCATAAGTCATTAAAGCGTAAAAGGATGGAATACCATGCTCAACCTTCCTTTAATCAACCCGGTGGGCAGCAGGTCAAGCAAAGAGTCCTCCACTTATGGAAGATCCATTGCAAACATCTCTTACCCCATTCGATCCGTTAATCAACCCGGTAAGGATCGTGGTGTCACTATCACTACTATCTTGAAATGAAGCAACCACAACAACAACTAAAACAACCGCAAGAAGAAAAGCATGGTGAAGATGGGAAATATATATGACGAAGGAGATTACGATCATGATAAGGATGAAAGATTCTCGATGATGATAATTTGGCGGTCAAGAGGAAATGATTCGAAAAGAGGCAAAAGAAGTCGCTTGAGTGAGAAGGAAAAGTTTAAGAAGGAATCGAAAACTACATAGTTGACAATCCAATACACAAACCTAACGGCCTTAAAACACCTCTTGACACTTCCACCAAACCCAGATCATCATCTCAATCATCACCTCCATCAACATAAGAAACACCTATGTCAACAACTAAATCATAAGAAGGCAATTTCATCCAATGATTCGACAAATGCTTAAGGTGTTATCACCACTACACAACAAGCTACACACCCACCACCATCCGATCAACCAAAGAATTCGAAACCACACCACCAATGGAGAAACCGTTGATCACTTTACATACACCGGTGGTGAGGATCACGACATATCCGAGCCCCAACCGTAACCTCAACCGAAATTTAGATCAAGTACATTATCGCACTCCTTGTTTTCACACGCTTCAAATCAAAGAGCGTGTTGAAGTTCTCCACCGGGCCTAATCTTACCTAAATTCTACACTTCATCGAATCAATCAAGAACCTCATTACAAAATCGTTCATAAACAAAAGTTTGGGTTTGTCTACCAAAGTGAAAATCATCATATTTACTTCATGGCTTTCGATGAAATTCACTAAGTTCTATGACGCCACCCTGGAGATGGTTCGAGATGGATTGACATATCGATTGAAGGACATTAAGTTGGGTATAATTCAGACAAAGAGATGGAATTCAAAGGATCGCAAGGATGTTCGTTGATTTATCACTAGGATTGATGAATGTTTGATTCATCGGGATCGATGCAACGGTTGGAGAGCTATGGAGGATGATCAAACTTTCCGATTCGACTTTCCAACGCCCCGGAAAATAACCGATTGTCCAAATCATTGGGTACTCTCTTGATTGTGATTTTTTGTTTGATTATCCGACTATGGCTTGTGCACACATAACAATGTATAACCCGCTCTTGTAATGAAAGGACCCCGTGGTACGCTTCATGCCACAATCCTTATAAAAGGAGCGAAAGCTTCTTACTTTTAAGTAAAACTTATCAAACCTTTCACTTTTAAAAGGTTTTGCTCAAAAGAACAAGTACTTCCCTTATGATTTTCAAAACCTCAAAAGTTTATATCACTTGTTGAGGGGAGTATTTGATTAAAACTTTGTTCACAAATTTTTCTTCGTGATAATATTCCCATAAAACTCGAAATGGTCATATTTAATATCAAACGTTATCAAAATAACATTTATATGCCATTTTTGAGGGGAGAAAATTATTGTGATAAGAAATATGTTGATTTGCTATTGAATCTTCGTGTGATAAGACTTAACCCATGAATTGACGAACTCGAATCATCATAAATCGAAAATATTTGTCTTCCTAGACTTATTCGAGTAGATTGTACCTATTCGAGAAACTCTTGATAGACATGAACTTTGACGGGTTTGACAACCTTCGAGGTTTGTCCACACCTTCAAGGTAGTTATTAGAGCTAGTTGTCACCTAAAAGTCGACAATGTAACTCTTTAACTATGCAACGTAACCGTGTCTCATGGGGATTGTCTATCTTGAGTCGATCAATTCAAAAGTGCGCGCTCTTCTCTCACCGTGCAGATTGCCTAAACACTTAAGCACGTGTGGAGGGGAGTATTTCGCTAAAAGATAAAACTCTCACGGTGGTACAAAATGTTTTCATTCACAAACACTTTGAGAGATTTTCAAGAAAATGGTTTTGTGACAACATAGGTTAGTCATGGAGTTATATGGTGACTAAGGTTAGGAATAACCGTCCTATGATCCGCCAGAGCAGAGGGATCTACCAAAGGACATCACAAATAGTTAGTACTTAGAAGTCCTTAGGTATGATTATAAAAAGGAGAAAATGAGAATCGGAGAAAGAAGAAGTTGAAGAGTTAAAAGAAAAGCAAAGAAAAGGGTGAAAAGAAATAGCCTCCGCATTATTCAACTTAGGGCGGACACGGGTTCAATTCATATACTCTGGTTGTCACTTAGTGACACCGATATTGAAGATTAAAAGTCGTCATGGACCCAAATGACGCATGTACTAAACCTTCTTAACCACTCAAGTTTCTCTCAATGTGCTTGTTTCATTCTCACAGGAACCCTACGTAAACTATCGGCTTTCTCTTAGAGATTGCCGGTATTGAAGAAGGAGACCCTCTCCTAGTCTCTGCTCAGAAAACCAAAGTGCACTATTGAGTCTAGAGCCACGAGATTCATCAAAAGATCTCTTAGGTACACATGACAATTCATCGCTTGTTGTTCAACAATAAGAACACAAGTGATACATTATCGTGTCCTTCACTGATCTTAGCAACTGTCGAGAACATTTATGAGAGGTTCACAATTGTGATCCTCAGTGATTGAATGGAAACTCCGCCAGGGTCAACATCAAACAGCCCGGACAACAGTCACTTCGTAACTTCCCGTGGATTACGCTTAGTGTGTCTCAAACGGTCTACAACGTGAGGTGATGCTTGGTGTACCTCGGCGACTCATCCGAATCAGAGGTATACTTGTACATCGCGTTATCTCACTTGTGGGACTCCAACAGAATAGCCATTGTGAGAATCGATTGTGTTTTCACACTATGTTGTTAACACTCTCAAGTTCAAACTTGTAAGTCGCTGGAACCGCTTATCACTAACCTTTCTTATGTTTTCTTCTTATGGAAGCTCGAGTGGATCGATCGCGCGATTCTTCACATGCTCATACCAACAACATCACTAATTGAAGTTCTCTCAAAAGGCAACACTAAGTCGAATGATTCTCCACAAAGTCAAAGAATCTACAAAGTTTAAAGACTAAGATAACTACATCAAGATCGAAATCCAACGTTAAAGAGCCGTCCGAGCATGTTGAAGAAAGACGGAAGACACTGAGCAACGAAGCATACCGATGCGCATAACAACAACATACTATCACTACCATCACAAAGAACAAAGATCAAAGAACAAAGTAAATGATGACGCCAAAGCAAAATACTTCAAAGGAAACAATTTCTCTACACTGGAAGATTGTTCGAATCAAGACACTTCTTCTCACAAGAAAGAAGAATGTCAAGACGCCAAAGCTACTATTACATCAACACCTACAACGCTTATCACTCTTTCATTCATCACCAACACTTGGGGAGATTGTTGGAATCACTCCTAAACATTAATTCAAGTGTTAGTGATTCATATGTAATAGTTAGGTTAATATGGCCTTTATGTTTGTTATTAAGCTAAGGCTTGTGTAGAAGGCCCATAAGCCTTGGCCCAAGCCCATAAGTAGGGAAGGAGTTTAGAAGTGTTGCCCTAGCTCCTTGCCCTATAAATACCTCTTGTAAACCTTCTATTGAAGGTTGGTTGTTCACTCTTACTCATTTCCTACGCATAAATCTTCATTATATTCGTGTCTTGTGTTTGGGTGTTCAACCGATCCTTTCTCTTCTCTATTTCTTCTATTGATGCTTGTGTTACTAATATGGTGACCTAACAACTATGAGCTTATATATGCAGAGGCAAAGCCATGAATTTACATTGGGAGAAGGGGGAGGCTGATCGACTATATTATGAAACGGAAACACAAAACACTCCGAACAAAATATGTTGCGACATAAACTAACATACTACTCGTAATAAGAATATAGTATACCTTAAAAGGTAATAGAACAACTTTAAATTTTTTGTGTTGTGCAATTTAAGTTTTAATTTTTATAAGAAGATGATAGAAACAAAGACCTTGATAGATCTTAAGCACTCGGAGATCGTTAGCTTTGCCTATGTAATCACAAGCAAACTAATAGAAGATCTCTACAACTTGGTATTGTAGCGGAAAATAAATACAAGTTATAGTAACTAAGAACACTTTTGATCCTCTATGGATCTTTGATTATAGAAACTCTATGTTTCGTATAGAATACAAGACTTGAGAAACTTAAGAGAAGCTTATCTATTACAAACTAATATGGTTTCTTATATAGGCAAGAAACCCTAATAAGCGTTGACAATTTACGCTTCTACTACTACACTAGACTAAGCATGCAACTAGACAAGCATGCAACAAATCATTTTGTTTAGATAATCATCGTGTTTATTCTGAGTAAGCTCTACATAATACGGCGCCAACCTATACATACGGCGCTGACTTTTACTCTAAACTGAGCTTATCTCTCCTACGTGGTTCCCACTTTCAAAGAAGAACACACTGCTCGCTTTATCCTTCTCGTCAAGTATAACTTCTGCAAGACGCTTCTTCTTCTAAGAAATTTCTTCAACCGAACCTTCTCGTAATCAAGAGATTACCTTAATTCCCAACAATCCTCCCTAAACCGGAATTTGACTAGGTTAAGTTCCAGCTTCTTTGATAGATCTATAATGTCATGAGGATTGTAGCATTTTCCTTGAAGATTGTACCATAATGTTGTTTGAGCAATGAGTAGACAAGATCTGAGGATCAAGAATCGAACTGTGAATCATCGATCTTTGCAAAGAATGATGACATTATGTACATCAATACATATAAGTTCCATACTATGCTCATCACTTCCGTGTGTGTTAACTCCCGTGAGAGGTGAATCATTGCAAATAATGGATTTGATGTCTCTTTACCAATAGCCATTACTACCGGAGTAGCCACATGTTTGAGTTCGAAACCATGGTACATTGATAACCATCTCGATTTATTGGCAAAACAAAGAACCATATAAACGGATTTGTCTTGTCTTTACCGTAGCCGCTTGCTCGTGACTAGTCAATTTTAGAATTGGTGAATTGAGAACCAAATATGGATTCGCTTGTCTTTACCACATGCCATATACATGTGGACTAGCCAATTCTTGGATTCCAAACAGAATAGACCATGGTGAATTGATGACCATACAACTCTCGAAGAAGCATATGGGTGGTTACAACCCTATGGTTTTGAGCAAACCATTACAATTTATCAATGATTTGATGTGTCTTTACCAAAGTCAGCACTTTGACTAGCCAACTCTTTGATATACAAAAGGTACATCAAAGTTAAAGACCATCGACAAAAATTCTACATAAAAGTAGTTTTTTTTTTTTTTTTTTTTTTTTTTTTTTAACTAAGAACAATTTATAAAACCAAAAAGCTTAATAATAAGTTGAAAAGGAAAATATAAAACCTAATTTTTATTAAATAAACGCTATCACTATTTTTAAAAAGATGTTTGTGTGGATTGGTGAAAGTCGCTTACTTAATAAAATTTGACAATCGAGGCAACAACACAAGTAAAGCGTATTAAAATGAACAAAACAAAGTAGTGCAGTGAGTACCAATTGTCCCGATTGGAAGAAGAAGAGGCCTATTGCAATTGTTGCAGTTGAGTTTTGATCAATCCGACCAGCAGTTAAAGCAGATTGTCTTTCATTTCCCACAGATCCGGAGGAATTTCCAATTTCGAATCAACATCTTTCCATAAGTCTTTAGGCGAGGATACTTTCTTTCGCATAACAGCACACCGTGATTCCACCCTTAGTCTCAAGGACATGCACCGAGGGAGAGGATAGAATCTCCAAGATGTAAGCTTCCACCGATGTGAGTTTACCCAAATGGAAGATGCTTTGTCGTTAGGAATGTGGGAGTTTAACAAGATTTGAAAATCTCCGGGCAGTACATTCCGAGCCTTGAGGTTCTTTGTTGCAATAATGGTGGAAACTTGAGTAAACAGAGAAAGTAAGTCCGCTTTATCTATCAAGTGTAGAATTTCCTTCGAAAGGTGAATTCCATCAAGTAGAGTCCCTACGAAGAAGAACATTCATCCGATCTTCCTTCAATGTCCAGTTATCCCATCTTCCGAGTTTCCATCAGAAAATCACAGCAGCACCTTCTATGATAAAAGATGAGTCATTAGCTTCAAGATCCAAAGGAGAAATTTTGGCCGAGACTTCTTTCTCCTCCCAGCAGATAGATCTCCGAGGGGAGCATTTTCATCTTGTGCTTCAGAGGGGCATGAATCAAGAGATGGAGACATGGTTGAAGCACGGTGCTTTCATCCCGGGATATCCTTATAGCCTTTTCTGCTTTGGTTTCTCGCGAGATCGCCTTCCTTAACTTCGTATCTTCACCGTGACAACAGTGTCACCGTGGGAGAGGGAGCTGATGCTTGTGTGCTTGTGAGGAATGGAAGATGGTTCAACAGATTGACCCTTGGCAGAGAAGAAGCAACTTCGAGGTTGCTTTAGCAGAATGACCGAGAAGATTCTTTGGTTGTAGCATCAATGCCTTGAGTCTTTTGGCTTCCGAGCAGCCTTCATTCTCTCAAGTCCTCTTTAGGTTGAGAGATTTTGCTAAAGATAATGATCTTTCCTCCATGATTTGGTTATATTTGCGATATAGGACATGATCGTGAAAAGCCTTGACTTGTTTCATTGTTAGCCGTAGTTGGACCGTGAATATTGGTTTTCACCACCCTTCTTATTTCATCTTTAGCGGAGGTTTGTTTTGGCCTTCCGAGCTTGATCGCCTCTTTGTGCAAGTGCTTTTGCTTCCTTTGTCTTCCCGAGTCCTCATTCGCCCACATAGTTGTCACTAAGAAAATCTCCACCTAGGATACTTTGAGCTGAGAAGGTCTTGAAATGACATGCCGAGTTAGAACATCCCATTGTGCAGCAGGCATCTGAACCCTCAATTCATCTAGTTCTTTTCTTCTCTCAGGAGTTAGAGATGAGAATTCTTCTGTTTCAAATTGTTTAGCCAATGCTGCATCTTCATTTGACTTCTCAAACTCTGCCAATCTACTAGCTTGACCTAGTCTTTCCTCCTCGGTCACTAGGTTAGGACCAAGCTCATCTTCAGTGATGACATTTTTCCTTTTGTCATCAGGCTCCTTAGCACATTCTTCTTTAGTAAGATCAACTACAGGAATTTCTTCTGGAGTACTTAAATCAACATGTTGATGTAGATTATCAACTGAGGTGGTCAAGACAAGAACATCGTGATGATCTCATCAAGGTGAAGGGTTCGATGGTTCTTGAACGATGAAGTCTGCCCAAGGTCCGAGATGTATCCTCCATTTGTATATCGCCAGATGCAACCTTATCAACTACTGTGTTCCTCCTCAAGCTTCGTAAGAAACCTTGTGAAGATCGATCTCTTCTTCCGTGTACGTAATGTGTTTCGCCTTCTTTGATAAAGTGACACCATGATGAAGGGTCATTGAGAGAAACTTCACCAACATTTCTAGAGACCCAAAGGAGGAACTTCTTGCTCTTCATCGCATTAAACCACCAATTTCCTTTTGAAGACCCTTGTAGGTTGTGCTCTAAGACCTTAACTGATTCTCAGCTTTAATTTTGCCTCCAAGAGAAGACTTGGTCTCGCAAGCTCCTTTTTCGATTCTTAACCTCTCGCAAAGATACCAAGCTGACAAGAGCATACACATGAGAGTGTAATGGGTCCTCACCCACCAGCAGATTGCTCCTGTGGTGTGGGAGCCTCATTGACCTTTCAGAGTAACTGGTCATGCTCAATGCGGGAATAGCTTCATCAAGAGGATCCCTCACAGGACATGGTGTGGGTGGTCTATTAAGCTCGACTCAACATGAGTATCAAGTGTGGGTGGAGGACAGACAGGGTGGTCGGTCAGAGCAACATGAGTTGTTTCAACAAGAGAAGATGGGCCTCATCAATGTCGACCAATGGATTACCATCAAGAGCAACAGTGAAGTAGAGTATTATGAGCCACATTCTCCTCATTATCGCCCTCATTGCCTTGGGGCAACATAGCAAACAACAAGGATGATGTTCCCTGAAAGTGAGTTTTCATGGTTGCAAACAATTTAGCAATCAAGGAACTTATAGGATAAAAGCTTGTGCTTGGGTAGAGGTGTCTAATATGATTTGTAAAACCTTGGGTACATTAAAATTTTCCTTTGTCTTTGAATATTTTCAACCATGTTTTCGAAAATATACTTAGAAAATTGAAAGTTACCCTCGAGAAAGACACACAATACCATATCCCATCTGGTTGAGAACCGTCCCATCCTCCGCCTTGTTGCTCATGCATTGAGCAAAGGTGTGAACCAGAACCTCCATTTGGGGCGTAGTTCCTTCTTTAGCCACATATCGCTTCTAGTACCACGATAGCCAATAGCCCTTAGCCCATTCAACACATCTTCCCGATTAGAGTAAAATGCTCCATCAAGATCTTCCAGTGAAGCTTCCTTCCGATTAGGTCCTCGCCATAATGCACTCGCTTCATCAATCACAATCTAATCTCGCCTCACCCTTTTCTCGCCAGCTGCCCAAAATTGAGTAACCAAGGATTCATATATCTCATTTGGAGAATGAGTTAGAGCATAACGATCTTGGACCTTTTTCAAGAATTCCACCATTGGTTCTGCATAGCTCATAACCTTTGCCATTACCTTAAAAGCAACTTTGTTGTGATCATATTTAAATTCAAGACCCATGAGGAATATGAGTGTTTAGGATTATGATTTTGAAATGGTGAGAGTTTGTGTAAGTGGAATGAGAGGGAATTTGTTCGTTCTGAAGCGAGTGATGGTGGATGAAGTGTTTTTGCCCAAATTATGGTCAAAGAAAAATGGACCGTTTGGTTGACCATTGTCGACGATGACAACTTTGACCCAATCCAAAATAACACTTCTAAGCAAGAACACAAGATCAATCATCGGGTTATGGCATCAAGAGAATGCATCAAAGATAAGAATATCTTCGTAAGTTTCTAGAATTATCGTACACCCACTTGCATTAAACTCATGAACCTTGAATCCGCTTATAAAATGATCCCAATGTAACTCATCTTTTCACCAAGATCCCCAAATATTTACCACAAACCCTAGAAGCCAAATAACCTCAATTAACCCAATTGTGCCATGAATACCAAACCTGAGGTCATAGATCTTACTTCCTCAGCTTCCTCATCCTCTTCATCATCATCAAGTGGTGAATCAAACCCATGGTTCTCTTACTTTCCTCAACCCTCTCCAAGACCTAAAAAATCACCCTTCTTCCTTCTTCGTAAGATGACAGTAGTGAATCCAAGTGAATCACTGATGATTCGATGACTCCTATAAGGAGGGAACTTACTCCCAACCTCCAAAGACCTCGGTCTCAACAGAGACCTCGTGCTGTGAACCGCCACCCCAAAGATAGAGAGGTGGTTCTTGGTCTCATCGCGCCATCTTTTGGTGCATGAACACACATCGATAGAAGAAGGGCTTGAGGAGGGTGGATCGATTGTATTTCGATTGAAATGAGTAGATGAAGCACAAAGGACACGATAGTTCTCTTCGTCATCCCACGTGGTCATCGCCATCGCCAATCGCTTTCATCAATCCATCCCTCCATTTTGGTCCTTAGCATCTTGTCAGCTCGTCGCATATCCAACCACCCGCTAGATCGAATGGGTGGTTATGCAAGACCTACAAAAGCAAAGCCAAGATTTAACGCATATCCAAAGATTCAATTAGATTTCAAATGAAAGATATACATTAGATTAGGCTTAGCTTAAGTATACCGTCAGATCTTGAGGATGCAAAATAGAAGTAGGTTGACTTTATGTGTCGAAGTCAGAACTGCTTCTTGAATGAATGAACAATTTGACTTTCAATTTCTTTTCTTTCAAGATATCTTCAAGAGAATCAAATTGTATGCTTCAAGATTTGTTATCGTAAGAAACAAGCAACACTTTCTCACTATCCGACCATGTACTAATGAGCCACTCTTGATGAATTTGATCTTGATCATGGATGTATAAACCCAATCCATAAAAGGAATAGACAAAATGCAAGATGCATAACCGCAAAATGTATACTAAACATACACAACAACAAAAACAAACAAACTAGAGAAGTATTAGAAGTTAGTGTTAGATTACAAACTAAAATATAAAGACAAACAAAAGACAAACAAAAATCACAGAGTAAATATAAAACGAACAAAAATCGCAGAGTTTGCACAATCTCTCCTCGAGGCATATGCCTCCCGAGGCCTATGCCTCCTCAAACTATGCAACAAGGGTTTAGCATACCAATATTGACCACGAGGTGTTGAAACCTTGGTCCATCAAAAGCCTTTGTTAATAGGTCCGCCACATTATTATCAAGATGGATTTTAGCCACTTTTATTAAATGTTTTTCATAAGCATCTCTTATAAAGTGGTGCCCGATTTCAATGTGTTTCGCTCGACCGTGAAAACCGGATTTTGACTATGCAGATGGTACTTTGATTATCTATATGAATTGTAGTGTTCATAAAGTTGTACCCATAGTCCAAAGAATTGGTTCTCGAATCCAAAGGACTTGTCCACAAAGCTGGCAAAGAAGAACGATCGCTTCAAGAGTTGAGGTGGCCACAATGGTTTGTTTCTTGCATTGCCAAGAAATCAACCTTTGCCTAGAAATTGGCAGCTCCAACCAGGATCTTCTATCCGATTTGCACCAAAGATAATCATCGCCATCGAATGCTTCTAACTTGAAAGGAGATTCTTTGGGTACCAAAGGCCTAAAAGAGGTTGGCCTCGAGGTACTTAAAGATCTTCTTTACGCATTGAGATGGGAAGCAAGTGGAGGACTTGATGTCGAGAACACACACTCACAAAGAAACGTAATATCGTGTCTTGAAGCGGTCGATACATCAATGAACCAATCATGGACCTGCATGATGCACATTCACTGTAGATCCGGTTCATTATTTGCTTTAGTCTTTGAGCTTCATAAGTGTGGTAGCGCCCTAACACCTTCCATGCCAAATTTCTTCGTATCGTCCTCACATATTTATCTTGATGATAAAGATGCCATCTTGTTTCACGAACTTGGAGACCCAAAAGAAAGTAAGTTCTCCCATAGCACTCATTTGAAATTCACCCTTCATAAGTTCCTCGAATTCCCCGCACCAAGCTTCATTTGTGGAACCAAAGATAATGTCGTCCACATACACTTGTACCGTAATGATGTCGGAGTAATTCTTCTCGAGGAACGAGTTTTATCAATAGCTCCTCTCCTATAGCCATGCTTCAAAGAGAATGATGAAAGTCGAGCATACCAAGCTCTTGAGCCCGATGTAAGCCATAGAGAGCTTTAACAACTTTGTAAACATGATCCGGGTGATCCGGGTCTTCAAACCCTTTGGTTGAGAGACATAAACCTCTTCTTCAATCTCACCATACGTAAAAGCACCTTTGACATCCATTTGATACACCATGAAGCCCATATAAGAAGCATAAGCCAAGAAAATGCGAATTGCTTCAACTCGCAACAGAGCAAATACTTCATCATAGTCAATTCCTTCCTCCCGTCTCAAGCCTTGTGCTACCAACCTTGCTTTGTTTTTAATCACAACACCTCTAGAATCTCTCTATTCTTCGTAACCCACTTTGTCCCAATGGCATATTTGCCATCGTGTAGTGGAACCAAGATCCACACTCGTTGATTGTGAAATTGTTGCATCTCTTCTTGCATTGCTTCTAGCCAACTCGAATCATTAAGAGCTTGAGATACACCGTTGGTTCCACTGAGAGAAAACAAGCAAATGCATAAATGTTTGAAGTCCGTGTGATTGTCTCTTTGTTGGTTGGAGACATAAGAGAAAGGCAATCATCCAAATCGAGGACTTGTGATAGCCCTTCGAGTTCGACAGTGCCGTAAGATCACCTATGATGTTGGATCGAGGATGAGCAATATTGATCCTCCGAGTGGCAGTGGGTTGACTTCAATGGATGAATCAAGATTAGTGATGGTTGGTTCAAATTCAAAGATCATAAGAGGGTGAGGTGAAGATGCCGACTTTGGGTTGATGATTTCAAGATCCAAGGTTTTGGAAAGCGTGTATAGGTTCACCAAAGTCTAAAGATACTTGAGAAGGAACAAGATAGCCTTCAGCAGATTTGGGGATGGAGGGTGTGACAGAGTCAACTTCAGAGACACGTTGTTTCTGGCGACTTCTTCATTAGCTACTCCTTCTTTCGCCCGCCTGCTTCAGCGTGGCAAGAAATTCTTGAGTCCAAGCCTAGCAAGGTCCTCAAAGATAATGAGAGTCATCTTCATCACACGAATCAAGAACTTCTTTGAGTGGTACCGCAATATTGTTAGGAGAGAAAGAAGGCACAAGTATGGGTTGCTCATCATCTTCGAACTCATTTTCGTAGTCATCATCTAATGGACCTGCATTGTCGCCGGGAGAAGCTTGAGAACCCGCATTTTGATTAGCCAAGTGTCTAGTGTAACCCAAAGAGTCGGCTATAGTCAAGGTCAAAAGACCATGCATGACCCCGCCCTTGAACATTATGCTTGTCTTCCAAAAATCTCGTGTTCAACGCCTCTATCTTCTTGGCTTGCAAATTATACACCTCAGTAGGCCCTACTATGAGTCGAATAACCCACAATATACCCATCATCGCCTTTCTCATCAAACTTTCCCAACGGATCACTTGTGTTCGAATGGTCACTGACAACCAAAAGGTTTTAGGTAGTGAATGATGTGAACCTTTCCAAAGAGAAGTTCATATGGAGTTTTGAGTTGTGGTCCGTAATGGACACCCTGCTTAGCACATAGCGTGCAAGGCCAACAGCTTCTTGATCCGTAACATAGTGGGCGGTTTAGAGTCCACATGGATCTAGCGACCTTATTAAGGTCCTATTCTTTCTTTCACCACCCCATTTTGTTGTGGGGTTCTTGGATTACTATAGTCCCTTTATGCCTTTTGACCCACGTAGTTCTATAAGAATAGCATTTTGAACTCGTCCCATTATCACACCTAATGCCCTTAACCTTTTGTTCAACTGATTTTCAACAAGAGTGATGAATTCAACAAGACTTGAGATGTTTCATCTTTGGTTCGAGAAAGAAAACCCAACAAAATCGCTATAGCCATCAGTGATTACCAAATGTAAGAACTTATGATCAATGCTTCGACTTGAGTTGGACCAAACAGATCCATGTGAAGCAACCCAAGAGGTTCAAGAATGATGCTCATAGCATTGATAGCCTTGTAAGAAGCTCGTGTTGTTTTCCTTTGTTGCAAGCGACACAATTGTGATCATTTGTGAAAACTTTGGTGGAAGACCTTCAACAAGACCCATTTTAGAAAGTTTGTTAATGGTCTTGAAATTCACATGCCCATTCTTCTATGCCATTTAGTGGACTCATCAAGAGATGCTTTAGCCACTAAACAAGTGAGATCACCACCGTTGAACTTCATTAAGGTTGAATGTGTACAAATTGTGAGTACGAGGAACCTTCAAAGAATTGAAGTTTCTTCCGGGAGTTTGAAGTCTTTAGACAAAGACAAGACATTCATTCTCGAAGAGAACTTTGTTCTTAGTGTCACGATTTGTGACACGTAAAACAAGTTGAAATGTCAAGTTCCTTAACAAAATACACATTTTCAAAATCCGATGAGGTGTCTTTATGGTGCCTTTCCCTGTAATACTCCCATCACTTCCTCCAAATGTCACATTGCCTCCTCCTTCTATAGGGACAAAATTGTGCATCATATCCCCTGCTCCTTACATGCTTCGAACAACCACTATCAACAATACCAATATTCTTATGCTTAAGGGATGATCCTACAAACAACAAAAATTATATACAAACAAGCAGTATGAGAGGAGGCTCAAGTCATTATCGACTTGAACCTACCTTGTGGATCATGTGTTTAGGGCATGAAGTTTTAGAGGATCCACCATTGTTCTTGGTCCTCCATTGATAATTTGGTCCTTGTTAGTCCAAGAACAACTCACGAGGCTTCACAAAGAGTGTTCCCATATCCCTTCCCAAGATACATGGAGTCAACATATGTAGGCCAATAGTCATGTTTAAAGTATGAGCTCGTTGGTTGGCCATAAGGTCTAGTAACCGAACTTCTCCAATGAGAGCTTAGCCGCTTGGGACATAAGGTGGAATACTAGCAACATTGGTCCGCTTAGGTTTGTGTTTCGGAGAGTAGCACATGCACCCAATCTTTGTTCATAAAAATCACAATCCTTAATCAAATGAAATTTATCGCCACATACAAAACATGTCTTCTTCTTAGAAGTTTTATTCAAATAGGAAGATGTTGGATTACATGCGTAAGTACTTAAAATGATACATTCAAGGAATTGTTTTTAACTGATCGATTATTCAAACATTTAAAAGATAAGTCTTCGTGAGAAACCGTCTTGAAGTTGATTCCACAGCAGCTTCCCTAGAAGGCTCACAAGTAGACCGGTGCAGCTTGGGTGTTGGTTCGTGCTTGGAAGGTCGGACTTCTCATTTGAATCACAAATTTCATAGGAAGTAGACCTGATCCGATGAATTGTCACCGCTGAGCAAGAGACAAAATCATTAGATGAGGCATCAGGGTCTGGCAAGTCTTTTGACTTTTTGCCATATAGGTGATGTGATCCATCAAAGTCAACAGTAATGGATAGGTCTATGGGCATAAATTCACCTCTAATAGGTCCAGGGACAGCATGTAATTCACCTTCTTTTACAAAGTTAGCTAGTTTAGCTGGTGTGGATTTACGACCATCATACTTAGCTTCTGCTCCTACATACTTTCGAAAACCTAATCCTAATCCAGAGGTTACTGTTTGACTGTTATAGAGTTCTTTGGCCAGATTGTCTCCTGAAATTAACCATTCCTTATGCATAGCTATTTCCTTAGCTAGTTTTTCCTTAAGCTCTAGGTTTTCGCATACGCCTTCATCCTTAGTTTTCTCAGATGCTTTTAAGTAATTATTTGCAACTTCTAGATCAAATGTAAAATCTTTATCTTTTCTTCATAAGCAATTTGATTCTTCCGAAACCATATTTTTTGTCTTTCTACTGTTTTTAATGCTAGTTTATGAGCTTCATACGTGGTCATGCTAGTTTATGAGCTTCATACGCCCGATACCACTTGATAGAAACAAAGACCTTGATAGATCTTAAGCACTCGGAGATCGTTAGCTTTGCCTATGTAATCACAAGCAAACTAATAGAAGATCTCACAACTTGGTATTGTAGGAAAATAAATACAAGTTATAGTAACTAAGAACACTTTTGATCCTCTATGGATCTTTGATTATAGAAACTCTATGTTTCGATAGAATACAAGACTTGAGAAACTTAAGAGAGTTTATCAATTACAAACTAATATGGTTTCTTATATAGGCAAGAAACCCTAATAAGCGCTTGACAATTTACGCTTCTACTACTACACTAGACTAAGCATGCAACTAGACAAGCATGCAACAAATCATTTTGTTTAGATAATCATCGTGTTTATTCTCGAGTAAGTTTCATATAATACGGCGCCAACCTATACATACTGCCACGACTTTTACTCTAAACCGAGCTTATCTCTCCACGTGGTTCCCACTTTCAAAGAAGAACACACCGTCTGCTTTATCCCTTCGTCAAGTATAACTTCTAAGCAAGACGCTCTTCTTCTAATTTCTTCAACTCGAACCTTCGCGTAATCAAGAGATTACCTTAATTCCCAACAGAAGAGATGTTTTTTATTTGTTAGGATGATAATAAAAGAGAGCTCACTATACAAGATGAAAAAACTCATCAATCGAAAGGTAAATCGTTGACTTACAATATTCTATTCATAATTCGCTATTTTGTTCTAAAACAAGGGGCAGCCCGCCGCGTTGCGGCGGGTTTTATATCGAAATTCTAATTTAGCTTGTCAGTTGGTTTTGATAACAAACGAAGATCATAGTATATCTAGGTTTGAGCTCAAACATTTAAAAAGAATCCACTGACACGATTTGAAGCTCGATTTCATCAAAGAAACATAAGCTTTAACAAATATATGGTCAATTTCATATGCTCCAGCTTATATATATAAGCGTTGTTCCAGCTGGAGTTGTTAATGTTGGCCACGTAGAGTTTTCGAGGGGTGAGCTGTAACTGTTGTACCAAGATGACATGCACCTGAGACGGTAGTTAAATGGAAAATTAATTATACACATAATCATACACGCACACCACAATCTGAACATATACATAAATTGCAAACAGTAAGCGTGAAGCAAAGGGTGTCTTTCGCAGTATAAATAATTATAAGCATAACCAAGCAGGGTTTAATAACCATAGATTGCTCACCCTCGCTATGTGACATATTCGGCCGTGGCATTAAACGTGATGTTCCAGGTCCCGCGCTATTGGATCCCGAGTTTCCTACATGAGTGAAAGTATTAATCATTTGTGTGAACCATGAAACACAATATGCAGATGTCTCTAAACTCACATCTACTAACATTGGAACCTACCTTTGGACAACCGCCATCGCTGCTTATGGGAGGCGCTCAATCACAGCTCGACAATACAAGCATAGGCGATTTAATTAGGAGATTAAGTAAGCAAAAGAAGTGTGAATTGGACATGTTCTTGGCTGCGGTTTACCTTCATTCGATCTTTGTTTTGATTTTGGAAGCAAAAGCATTGTCACATGAGGGGTTTTGGGCTGATATGTATGGATAAATATTTGTACATTGTGCTTTACATTTTGTAATATTTTGTGATGGGGTGTATTAATTGTATGTATATAAGAAATAGTATTTGCTTAAAATTAATTTGTGCTTTACATATTGTACATGGTCATTTTGTGAAGCAAATGTTGTACATCATGATTAGAGACATGTACTCTTTTGTGAAGGGGTGTTTTAAGTTGTGTATTAATTATAGTTTGATTTGTATTTTTATTTGTGCTTTAAGTATTGTAACTAATGCTTTGTAACTTGTATGTGCTTAAAATTCTATATATGAAAATCTTAAAATAATTAATATGAGGGAAGTGCATCCCTCTATTATAAGATAGTTAGATTATTAGAAAGAACTAAAGTATATTAATACTCACATTGTCTCTAAATAAATGCCCACTGTTGACTTTTAAATATATATATATTTTTTAATTTTTTTTAAGTTTGACCTTAAATTATTTCATTTGTGTTATGTAATATTTGATGAAAATTAGAGTAATGAAAATACATTTAAAACTCAATATGTTAGGATTTAGAAAATCCTTGTAGAAGTGTCGGTCACCCCAATGTATGTTTAGCATATTATAGCTCGTAGACGTAATAAAGATATTAGTTAGATTATTAGTAGTATAAGTAACAACGTGGAAGAAGGACGGTCTTTACCCATCATGTTCGATCCACACCCAAGGAGGCGTAGTCATTTAGAAATAGCCCTCTCCCACAAGGGAGAGGGTTGGATGTTCATTTGGTAATCTAACCTTTCTTTTGTTTTATCTCTCTATAACATCTCACTTTCTATCTATAGAACTCTAAATCATTCGAACCATTTGTGTGCTTAATTATGTGTTTATGAAAACCAATATATTACAATTGGTATCAAGAGCCATGGTTTGATCATTCATCTTTCATGTTCTTGGATTTCTAGTGGTTTTCATAAGGTTTTGGTTTTGAATGAGTTTAGAGTAGTTTGCATCATTTGAATCATTTCTTGTGTTAAAGTTTGGATTTTGATAGTACTTTTGTGTTTAGAATCATTATAAGTGTTTAGGTTTTGATTTGGAAGGCTTGAATCATTGTGGTTGAGTTGTTTTTGGGTTGAAAAGTGGTGTTCTTGAATTTTTCTTGGATGCGATTTGTGTCACGGTAAGACATTCTACTATGCGATTTGTCTATTGAAACAAAACGACAAGAAAGGCAAAGTAGTGGGTGCACTTGTGTACTATTCGATTTGTCAGCCTATGCGATTTGTCTTGAGTGCGATTTGTCTGCTACGTGATTTGTCGTTTAAGCGATTTGGTAATCAAGGTGCGATTTGTCTTGTACTGCGATTTGTCTTGGACTGCGATTTGTCTTGGACTGCTATTTGTCCTGGGTGCAATTTGACTGATGCGATTTGTCATAAGGAGGATTGTTTGAAGTGATTTGTGTTTAATTGTCTGATTGTTACTGAAAATTAAGACTTGCCATCTGATACTAACACAATGTCTTATACCACTGATCCTTTAATCTCCAATGTACTCAAATTATATGACATTGTGGACAACAAAGAAAGTATTTGTTACTCTGAAAGTTTAACCATGATTGATTCAGCCAACGATGGTATGAAATCTTCATACTCTGTGTCCAATGAGAAAGAATTGCACCTATTAATGCTACAGAATGCCATGCAAAAGGAATGATACATTGAATCCTATCAGCAACTCTACTCTCACCTCATGTTACTTCTACCCATAACAATGGAACGAACATGTATTGCCCTCTTCCGCCAGGACTTATCCACATTAACAGGAACTTTGCTACTAAACTTAGAACAATTGGAGCTACAACTTGACAAAGAAAAGGTTTAAAAGGTTGGTTCCAGTGCTGCACTTCAAGTAATCTACAAACAATTTCAGCCATTCATCAGTGGGGAATATACATCAGATTATGATCAACACATGACTAAAATTTCTTTCAAAAAACATACTGGAATGGAAATCCATGAGTTCATTGAGACATTTATCCATCTCATGGAGAATGTGAAGAAGTACATTGAGAAAGCTACACAGAACAGTGATTACATGAATGAATGTGAGATGCAGTCAATGGAGAGGTATGATGAGTTGGGTAACCTTTCTCGTATTCTTTGAAGCGAATTACAGACACATCAAAAATGGATGCAACAAGTTGTTCAGAAACTCTTACCTCACAGAAGGAGGATGCCGAATGCAGAATGATTAATGAACAAACATTGGGTGCAGAATCTTCATGGAGTGCAGAATATTCGGTAACTATTATTAATGATCCATATGTGCTTAATACTATGCGAACTAATGACCTTACAGAACAAATGGCTGATAAATGTTTTGTAACTGAGGCTGAGTTAATAAAAAAAACATATCGTGACTAACAACATGGTTGATAATAAAATTTTCGACGATCTTTCAAACAAATACTCAATTCTTGAAAAACATTGCATTTCTCTGGAAATTGCAAAACAACAAAAAGAAGAAAGTTGTCAAGCTACTAAATATTTCAAAAATCCGGAATTCCCATAATTTCGTGAATTTTTTGAAATTAACCAGTTAAAAACTCAGCTTCAAGACAAAGACTCAACCATATGTAATCTGAAAAAACACATCTCAGACATGCATAAGGAAATTAATATGGGTGTGAACAATCTTAATATAGAGGTTAGTGATACTGTCAAAGCTAGGAATGATGAATTAGCATTATGTGTGGCCAAATTATTAAGGGAAAATAAGTCTCTAAGAAAGAAACAATTAGAACAATGTGTCCCTACTAAAGAGGATAAGACCAAGTCTTTAGATCAAACAAGCTCTTTGTTAGCAGACATTGAAGCCCTCAAAGCTAAACTTCAGGATAAGAGCTTTGCCATAGTTGCTTTAAAAAATGAGCTTAGAAAAATTATTGGAAATGGAGTGAACACTAAGTTTGCAAAACCATCAACCTTGGGGAAGCCAGCTTTCACAAATTACTAATGAACGATCCGTAATTAGGCAGCCCAATGCATTTAAGTCGAATGATTTAAACCCTTAAAATCAAGGTTTGCCTCCCAAGTCGATGAGAACACCTTTTTTCAAAACCAAATACTTCACTAAGTCATTCCGATAAGATGAATGACAATTCTCAGACTAATGCTCAAAGCTCTAGGATCATGAATGTAAGAAGATCATCTAGAGCACGTAAGAAGTATCTAAAGGCTGTCCACTCCCCTAAGAAACAAGTTAACAGCAAAATGTCTAAAATCCAGAATAGGGAAATGTTTACATCTTCTATTATGGCTAAGGGATCTAACACTCCTAGCTCTTGCCTTAAGTGGATGCCTAATGGTAGATTGTTTAATAACATTGAATCCAAATGGAATCCCACTTCTAGCTCCTGTCTTAAGTGGATACCCACTGGAAAAATCTTTAAGAATGTTGCATTTAAGTGGATTCCCATCAGAACACTGGCCATTAATGACATTCCAAGGCCTGACTGTAAAACATCCAAAGAACAGGATACAATTGCTACTAACCCATCTAAATACAATACTACATGTGCTATTAGTGCAAATTTTCCTCTTTTTCATGTACAATGCTTAAATCAATCATGAACATCATGACCTGGTTTCCAACTGAATTGAAGAATCATCAGAGAATTTTAGCTTGTCAGAATTGATTTGCATGTACTGTGACTCCTAATCATTTTTGCTCAGGACTCGTACCTCATCAGTTGACGGATAAAAAAAATCAAATATAATGTCTTTATATTCTTTTATACACACATACATTATAGTTAATCAAAAAGTCTTTAAAATCCATAAAAATCAAAAATTCATAAAATTTCAAAAAAAAATATATAAATAAATAAATAAATAAAAATCAAAGTCGTGTCTTCTGGTATCGATAACATCTACGGTCCTAGAAATGTCATTCAAAAATGGCACGGGTCTTTAGATGAAGTTCGAACAGAAGTTCTACTCTTCTTTTAAAACATGTCTATCAACACTCACATACCTAAGATGTCTTCGATTCGTTCATGGGTTAACTTCAATCAATGATCACTCATTCATATTCTTGTCATTGATTGAGGGGGAGAATTAATCACTCTGCCATTACTATCTGCCAATTTGTCTCTGCATGATTACAATTATATGACCTCTTGTGATATGCATGTGACTCTAAGTGTTTAACTGGTGCATCAAGTCTTGTTATGTCTTATGCTCTCTGTGTTGTTTCTGTATTGGATTGTGCATCTCTTGAATAACTATACCATGTGCCATTTGTCTTGGTTGGTTATTATGATCTCAGTACTGTGGATTGCCATTGCATGTTACTTAGAGTGATTTAATCTGTCAAAATTTTATGTGGCATGCGATTTGTTAAAGTTATGGTTATATGCGCTTTGTCCATTCATTAGGGTATGCGACTTTTCAAGTATAGGGACTTATTGTGTCAATACTGATAACTTGTTCAAAGAATGTGTGTGATAATGCTACACGCGTCGCTCGGGGTCAAAGGAACTTCCTTTTCGTCGAGCAAGTTTTTCAACACCCTAGGCAAGTGAACCTAATCGTTGTAGTGTAGTATTAGGGTAAGCCACGGAATTGATATCGCTCTCTGGGGAATAGGAATGCTAGTGAGAAGTTACTACGCTAAGGTCAGGGGTTGAGGAAGATTATTTTTATCTTTTATGTTTTTTAGGAAATGGAAAGGTACGAATCTCGGGTTTGGATTTGGGGTTGGTATTTCACCGATTACTCTACTTATCTAATTATCTAATCTAGTGGTGTATGTAGTCTATGTCTAATTATTGTGTGCTCGTATGATGATTTAAAGATGTGTTTACTTAGGTTTTATTACCCTTAATTATCTCCTATTGATGGTTGAATTGTCACGCCCTTATTCTTAATCGTGTTGTGTGTCTAAGGTCGTAGGCGCTTATCCCTAACTCTTTGAAACTACCAAAGGTTATCGCCTACAAAATCTCTAGGATTTATAAACTTTAACTCTAAGGTACTCTTCGGATGGTTTAGCCTACAACAACTCTAGGTATTATAAACTAAGGTTCACAAAGATTAATCAAGCATTAACTACACAACGGATGACCTATCGCATTACTAGATCATTAACAATTAAGATAAGAGACAACCAATCAATATTCAATAATTAAGTTTCATATTCCCTAAGCAAACACACAAGTAAATTAGCTTGGACATGGGGAACATGCAAGCATACACACAAGTAATTGAAGACATAATTAAATTAATGAAGTAAAACACTTATCTTGATGTAAGATAGGTTTGGAACCCTAAAATACTATACAAGACAAACCTTGGTTTGGTTTAGGTTTTTACTCCAAAAGACTACACACCGAAAACTAAAAATTCGGATTCTATATATAAGATTACATATGCGACGGCCACCTTTGATTTGCGACGCCGCCGGGTCGCCGTTATTAGGGTTTCGCCTTGGCCACGTTAGTCTTGCGACGGCGCCACCTTATGCTTGCGACGCCGTCCCTTCAAATTCGACGACGTCGTCTCGATCAAATCTAGGCCGTCCGAGTTGCGACGACCTACTTTTAAAACCCGACACCGCCACTTGTAAATAAGCAATTTGCTCTCTCGAGTCGTCACAAAGTGATGCGACGGCGTCGCAGATAACACCGACGCCGTCCCTTCGCTTTAGCACTGAGTGTCTCGATTCTTGACTTTGGCCATTTTCTTCAGATATTCGCGCCTTTTCGTCCGAATAAGTGTCATTCCAAGATTTTGCCTTCAAGATACCTAAAAGTGAAAAGGAACGATATTAAGTAATAACGGATACAAAAGTGATCAAATAAGGGCTTAAACGACCCTCAAAAGGTACATTTTAAAACCTTATCAAATATCCCTACACTTGGTATTTGCTTGTCCTCAAGCAAATGTGCTTTTAGCCAATTAATTTATAAGTTGGGGTCATGAAGCATTGGTTTAGAACAATCCACAACACATATAAGCCCCACAAAAGTCATAACAAGCACGGAATTACATACTAGCACCTCACATGGGTGTTTGATACTCACATCTCTGGTGTATATGAAATATAACAAGTTGGAAATGGAAGATAAACACTCATTAACCGGTCCTAGTACATAGATTACCATAGGCTTGAGACTAGATCAAACCTCCATCGCTTATGCGTAAGCACCTAGGAAAGACTATCAAAGAGGTCTTTAAAGGGTTGTAATGTTAGGCTTACTAGGGGAAACAAAGGGTTTGGTGGGATAGGCTATTTAGTGGTGGCAAGTCAAAATCTTTATGTTACAAGCATGCTAAGAATGGCGCTGCTAAGCCAAGACTCGACACTCTAGACTCTAGATAACCTCAAACAAACAAACATAAATTAAAGATAGATGTAGGATGGTAGCCCATATTTTTTTAACACTCTATTTTTTTTTTTTTTTTTTTTATTTTTTTTTTTTTTTATACACTTTTACTCTACCATCCTCTATGATAACATCAAAATGATGGGGATTTATAGGCACATCCCTACACTTGAGTTTTTATTACTCTAATCACTAATTTGACCCGAATTGAAAAGATCAAAACACTTGGAGTACATTATTACGCAAATAAAGGGAATTTGAATTTAACGTTCCCTTCCCGTCATTTCATAAACTTTAACTTTTCCCATGAGTCCCAATCGTCCCAAAACTGTGTACAAAGGATATGACTCGACTTAGCAACTTATGCAAGCAACTAGATAATTGAACTAAGGGTTTAGTGTGATAACAATAATGCACTAAAAGTGAGTGCATACAAGGTAGGCTAAGGCGATTTGGGTGTACATTTGGGGTGGTAAACAATGCTTTCATTGATATTCCGAAAACCAAAACATCACGAGAACCGCGAAAAGGATAGGCTCGAGGGGTTAACTAGGGTATCGTGTACTAAAGATGAGTACAACGCAAAGTGTGGGGAATTACTCAACCAATGTGGAAGAAGTAATTATATTACGGTATCAAACAAGGGTTATCCTAATGCCTCTTATCATTTAGTTATTCCTAACTACACAAGTGTAGTCTTACTAGCGATCTCGGATGCATCACAAAACAAGTTCTAGAATCTATTATACTACCGGTTCACACACTAAGCATTAAAGATGAATGCTTTAATTCCTACTAATCTAAGGGCGATCCTCACATTTTGGGTGGAATTTAAGTGGTAAAGGGTTTTTGTGCTAGTCATATAACTTCCTATCCATGAGACGCTTTATTAAGACTAATGGCCCACTCCTATATGTCATGAAAAATTTTAAATTTGGTGCCAAAATTACCCTAACCGACATTTTCTCATGGTTTATTACACAAATGCAATTGGACAAAGCAAATAATCAAGGATAAGCATAGTTTCAAAGTTCCTGTTTTATTTTCCCTCCCTACACTTAAACTGAACATTGTCCCCAATGTTCCCCGAAAGTATCAAAGTTATGATAATGGAAGGTAATAAAAGATGAAAGAAACTAATACTCCCCTGATTAGCTCGGTAGGATCCGTGTAAAGTGGTGGTTACATCTTTCTTCAAGAAGAATGTTTGCGTGAAAACTCCTTCTCATCTTTTGTATCTTCTTCTTGATAAATTAAACCCCGCACACTTAAAGAAAACAAACAACCCAACGATCGAACCGAACAAAGAAAATCACAACAAGATGTAATTCCGCACTTAAATAAGATATAATGCTTGTGGAATGGATGTTTGCATTTTCTAGAAAATTAAGACCGAAAAATTCCAAAATTTATAAGTAGCACGTAAAACGAGAAAAGTAGTAAGCGCTTTTACTCCTCCTAACGCCGTCAGTTATGACCGACGCCGTCAGTTATCATGACAAAACCTGTCTCATGATTTTCGAAAAAATTCGAAAATTTTTATCTTTAAAATCGGAAAATTTCCTGCAAAACATCCATTATGACTCGATACAAGCATTTGACTCGAACAAACACACATGTATATCTTTTAAATAATTGTAATTCTCATGTTCACGCTTTTTTTGAAAACGTGTGTAATCCTCCCTACACTTATCCCTTATGTAAAATACCTTTATATGTAATTAAGACGAGGTTAAAGACAAAATAAAGCATTTTTACAAATTCAAACATGAGAATAAACAATCAATAAAAGATATACGACACACAAATAAAAATGAAAACAAATACACATGGGTTGCCTCCCAAGAAGCGCTTGTTTTTGTTCGAGTCACGAGCCTGACTCTACCCTTATTTAACGGATAAAGGGGAGGTTTTCCCTACACTTAAGCTTAAGTGCGGTGATAGTAGCGATACACACCCTTAGGGTGGAAATTTGCTACGTGAGGAGAGGGTGATGGGTGATTTATATGCTCAAAGGAGTGTGCTCCATTCATTATAACCTTACCTAAGTCTATTGGTGTAGCGGGTGAATCAAATCTCTCTCCTAAAAATGGATCATCTTCTATCAACTTCAAAAGATTCTTAGTTAAGGATCCATCTTGACCTAATAAACCCGGTTTAAACCCATAATGTTTCTTGTTATCAACCATGAATGGGTGATATAAGTGTGTAAGGTCATGGGTTACTCCTATATTAGCTTCCACTCTACATGGCCTAGAGTCTACCACCTTTATCAAGCAACTACCCGGATTATTTATTTTGATGGGTGGATTGGGGCTAATTCAATTCCAAGATTCACATCTAAAGACGGAAAATTGGGTAAGGTTTTTGGTCGAGGTCTGCTTTATCAAAATTAGAACTTCCTAGGACTAAGAGAGAGGTCATGACAACAAGCATCTAAACCTACATTCTCTAGTGGCGCTTGGTCCAAAGGTTCTATATCAATCGGGTTCCTATAGTCTCTTCTACTTCTCCTGTAAGTTATAGGCAATGTGTGTTCCTCAAGTGATGGTAGGGCTTGTGGGCTTGGAGTTTCCACCTCATTCTCCATTATATCTAGATCTCCTAAAAGTTCATCATGTGTTTTAGTATGATCTAACCCAAATACACTCCTAAGTATCTCAAATCCTTCTTTAGCCATTTCAAATTCTTGGTCCGATTCATAAGAATCATTCTCAAAAATTTGATCACTATGTTCTATTTGCCTAAAGGATTCCTCACGCGTGTCATATGTTTTGGTGAAATCTATCCCACGCATGCAACTAGGCAGTTCAACTATAACCATCTCACAATCTTGTTCGGGTTTAGGTTCCATGTTCTTAAAAACTAGGTCTTTTTGATCATGTTGCCTAAGGTTGGATAAATCCTCCTTAGCCATTTTCTCAAGTTGTGACAACCGATGGTTTATGCTTAGGAGGCTTTTCTCAAAAATTTCCGAGGGTCTCACTAAAAGGAGTTGATTCTAACAATGATCGTTGAATAGAAGCCACACAAGCACAAAATTTATCAAATCCATCCAACCTTACACCCGCCTCCTTTTGGATATCTCTAAGATCACTCACAAATTCATTAGAACAATAAAAGCAATCCAATCATGAAATTCAATTGTTCCTCATTTGTTAATGATTCAAATGCAACTTCACTTGCCATAGCGACAAATGAAAAGGGTTTTACGAACACAAACACAAAGAAGGGGATAGACTACGAGGAAGCTAAAATGAGAAAAAGCTTACTTGATAGGAATCAAGCAAGGAAACCTAAACGAGGTGGACTCTAACTAGCTATTCTATTCCCGGCAGCCGCGCCAAAACTTGATAACGCCACACGCCGCTCGGGGTCAAAGGAACTTCCTTTCGTCGAGCAAGTTTTTCAACACCCTAGCAAAGGAACCTAATCGCTGTAGTGTAGTATTAGGGTAAGCCACGGAATTGATATCGTTCTCTGGGAATAGGAATGCTAGTGAGAAGTTACTACGCTAAGGTTGGGGTTGAGGAAGATTATTTTTATCTTTTATGTTTTTTAGGAAATGGAAAGGTACGAATCTCGGGTTTGGATTTGGGGTTGGTATTTCACCGATTACTCTACTTATCTAATTATCTAATCTAGTGGTGTATGTAGTCTATGTCTAATTATTGTGTGCTCGTATGATGATTTAAAGATGTGTTTACTTAGGTTTTATTACTCCTTAATTATCTCCTATTGATGGTTGAATTGTCACGCCCTTATTCTTAATCGCTGTGTGTCTAAGGTCGTAGGGTATGCGCTTATCCCTAACTCTTTGAAACTACCAAAGGTTGTCGCCACAAAATCTCTAGGATTTATAAACTTTAACTCTAAGGTACTCTTCGGATGGTTTAGCCTACAACAACTCTAGGTATTATAAACTAAGGTTCACAAAGATTAATCAAGCATTAACTACACAACGGATGACCTATCGCATTACTAGATCATTAACAATTAAGATAAGAGACAACCAATCAATATTCAATAATTAAGTTTCATATTCCCTAAGCAAACACACAAGTAAATTAGCTTGACATGGGAACATGCAAGCATACACACAAGTAATTGAAGACATAATTAAATTAATGAAGTAAAACACTTATCTTGATGTAAGATAGGTTTGAACCCTAAAATACCGTACAAGACAACCTTGGTTCGGTTTAGGTTTTACCCAAAAGACTACACACCGAAAACTAAAAATTCGGATTCTATATATAAGATTACATATGCGACGGCGGCCACCTTTGATTTGCGACGCCGGTCGGGTCGCCATTATTAGGTTTCGCTTGGCCACGTTAGTCTTGCGACGACGCCACCTTATGCTTGTGACGCCGCCCCTTCGGCCTCGACGCCGTCTCGATCAAATCTAGGCCGTCTCGAGTTGCGACGACCTACTCTTTAAAACCCGACACCGCCACTTGTAAATAAGCAATTTGCTTATCGAGTCATTAAAGTGATGCGACGCGTCGCAGATAACACCGATGCCGCCCCTTCGCTTTTAGCGCACTGAGTGTCTCGATTCTTGACTTTGGCCATTTTCTTCAGATATTCGCGCTTTTCGTCCGAATAAGTGTCATTCCAAAGATTTTGCCTTCAAGATACCTAAAAGTGAAAAGGAACGATATTAAGTAATAACGGATACAAAAGTGATCAAATAAGGGCTTAAACGACCCTCAAAAGGTACATTTTAAAACCTTATCATTGCTTAATGTGATTTGTCTCTTTACATTTTGTATGCGATTTGTCATAAACTTCTAGATGAATGCGATTTGCTGTATGTGATTTGTCCCATGCGTTTTGACGCATGCGGTTTGTCCATAATGATTTGATAAGTGCGATTTGTCCCATGCGTTGTGACGTATGCGGTTTGTCCATAATAATTTGATAAGTGCGATTTGTCCCATGCGTTTTGACGTATGCGGTTTGTTGAATGTACTTTGACATATGCGACTTGTGCCTTGACCTATGTGCTTTAACTATATGCGATTTGTCTTATGCGAATTGTCCATATAATGATTGACTCTATGGGATCTGACCTACATGATGTATCCTTCATTATACCGCCTTGGTCATTGTGTGTTAATTATATAATTGCTATGTCTGTGTGCATTTACCCATTGTTCATTGTCAACTCTCTGTGATGTTTGTGTGTGTCCTACACTTAATATGTCTCTGCCTCATTCATATCTTGTTCACTAATGTGTGTATGCTACTTCGTATGCTTAAATCACTAACTTAGTGTCTAAGTTATGGTGTTGCAATAAGGTTGATCCGTTGTTCTTGTCTAACCTAACAAAATTTCCGGATATTGTTGTTGTTGTATGTGTGCTCTACAGAATTACAATGGCAGGCACAACTTCCTCTGAGAACCTTGCTACCGATGCACCACCCACTGTACCTACTGATGAGGAACTTCTTCCATATGAGGAATGGGTGGATATTGCTAAGAGCAACTGCTTTGTGGATGTGGATAGAAACGAACCTAATCCAATCTACCAAATTGCTGTTGACATTTTGAAGAACACCAACTTTTTTGGTGCTTTAACCATGCGGTGCACGATTCCTTCCATTTACTTGCAACAATTCTGGAACATTGTAACATGGGACAAGATCACAACTACATACACTTGTAAACTTGAAGACAAATGGTATGAAGAGCTAATTGACTTTGTTAATGAATTGGGAGGCTCTTCAAATCACTCCAAGAGACCCCGCAAATCCATTCGTCACTCCACCGACAGCTGAAGAGCTAATTGACTTTGTTAATGAATTGGGATATCCAGAGAAGATTACAAAGGTCTCGGCGGTCATCAAAAATGAAATGTATCAACCATGGAGATCCATTGTCACTATTCTCAACCTGGGCTTGACCGGGAAGACTTCGGGGTTTGAGGGAGTGAGGGCTCTAGTTCTGCAAATTATGTAGGGGATAGTAAAAAGGGTAAACATCGACTTCGCGGAACGCATTTGGGAATAATTCACTTTGGCTATGGACACATTCATCACTGACAGACAAAACTTTCTAAATCAAGTCAAAGGAAAGAAATCCGAAGACAAGAGGGTGATTCCCAGCATAAGGTTCTCTAAGATCATCATCCAGCACTTGCAGCAGAAACATCAGTTTACTCCAAGAAGTGAGTCCGTCCTCCATGAAGCCGGTGATGAATTTGTCCTTGGAAACCTAAATTTTTTTGCCAAAGGAGTGAACAAAGAGGTCTTTGGAATGCCAATACCTGAAGCTCTTCTCACAGAAAGAATTAAGAAGGCTGATTATTTCAAGAAATACATGAAGAAGGCCTCTAACACAACCAGTGAAGATACAACCAATCCCACTCCCACACAACCCAAATCTTCTAAATCTGTGTCACAAACCAAGTCATCCTCTAAGTCTACTTATGCAAACCTCCCTAAAAAGAGGCAAGATAGATTAGAGACTACTGATTCACCATCCCAAAAGCAAAAAAGGAAGAAGAAGAGATACTGGAAAGGGGAAAGGAAAAGGGTCCAAGGTACCCGAAAAGGAGATGACCTTAATGGATGAAGACGATGTTGCGCTCCAACAAGGCATTCAACAGAGCCTGCAAAGTCTTGATATGTCTCAAAGACAGCCATTGAAGGGGGTTATGATACATGAACCTGATTCAGTACCACGCCAAACCACTCCCGTTGCACAGGGTAAGGGAAAAGGGAAAGCTGGTGAAGAGGTAGAGCATGCAGCTCAGATGTTGTTGACTATCTCCACTCCAACTCCAAAAACTACAACGCAATTTGAGCTTAAGAAAAGAAGTGTTGAATCATCCTCAGCTCAAGAGCAAATTGGAGTGGAAAAGGATGTGTCTGATGCAAAGGAGGACACTCTTGCCTCCAGTGACACCCAGTCAGTGAGCCATGAATCTGAGCCATCTACGGAACTGCTCCAAAGACCGGAAACAAAAATGTGCATAAGGATACCGACGAGCAAGACACGAGGTAGGGAAATGAATTGTCGAAGAATCACGTAAGACTCTAAAGACAAAATCGAGGAACACGTGGCGTATGGATGAAGCAACGTGTCAACGGGATCCCTATCATCCCTAAAGAACCTTGAGACTGACATATCTTATGGTGACCAATTTCTTAAGGACAGACCCTCAGATGTCGAGTCGGATAAGCAAAACGATGAAAAGGAAGAGGTTGAATCTATGTTCTCTATCACCATTCAGCAGGATACATCAACCATTCCTCATATGTCGGCACCAGTAGTCACTACATCAACAACACCTCCATTAACCGCACCTCCACCACCTGTTTCAGCTCAATCAATCGCACTTTTACCACCAGTGTCCGCTACCATCCCTCCAACTGTTTTTGTTGTTAGTGAATCTGTCACACCACCAACAACAACACCTCCCAGCAAGACAACGGAGCAACTCCTTGATGAAGCGTTAAAACAAATTGAAGCTCTTGAGAAGCACCACCTGCCTGAATCTGTCAATCATCTTGATCGTCGTCTATCTAAGCTGGAGAGTTTCAATTTCGATACTGAAGTCGTGAATGCCATCGAAGCGGAAGTTAAGGATGCGGTGGAATGGGCAATGAAGGCTCCGCTACATCAGAGGTTTAAGGATTTACCTACTTCCGATATGAGATCAGTCCTCTCTGATAGAATGTTTGACACAAATGAGCATAAAAACGAAGTTCACAAGAAATTGTATGAAGCTCTCCAGGAATCAATCAAGCATGATAATCATTTGCAATTCTTGGAAGACATTTGTGAAATGGAGGGAAAGAAGAAGAGAAGAGTTGTTATGCTAGAATCTATGTCTGGAATTCCAAAATCACCACCACCTCCTCCTCCTCCAACTGGTGGAGCTGGGTCATTTGGGATTGGTGGATCTTCTGGAAATGCTGAAACTCAAAAGGCAAACCCACCAACACCACCACCAAAACCTTCAAACCAAACTGGTTCATCTGGCGGTCAAGGGTCTCAGAAGACATCTACAGCATGGACCACTGTTGATTCCCGGTTTACACCCACCTTCACCTCAATCCCAGAAGAGCAAATGTTAAATGAAGAATCTTACGTCATTCAAGAGTCAGATTCAGAAGATGATGATGCTTCCACCAAACATATCCCTAAACTATCTGAAGATGAAGATTGGTGGGATGCATATATTGGGGGAAAACGCATTAAACCATCTAGAGCTGCACCATCTAAAGATATGACTCAAAGTCGGTGGACCAAGGAAAGACACAAACTCCGAACCTTCGGGCCATTCCGTAGTCGACTTGATTGTTCCTGACAATAACTGGGCAACCACCATTGCAGCCAACCATAAAGCCCCTTCGGAAGAATCACTCCTACATATTACTGGTGACATGGGAAGTTTCATTAAATGGTTTTGTGAAAAGCAGGGAATCACGTCAATCACTCCAAAGGCTCTTGAAGGCCCGGCCTTTGAAATTGTCAAAGTCTTCCATTCTGATGTTGGTCATCTTCAATACCAAATGGAAGAATGCCACAAGATGTTGACTGATCAAGTAGATGAGAATATTAGTCGTTTCAACGTCAACAATCCTCTTCTTCTTGGTGGTGAACCCGGACAGAAGACCATTCAAACAGATTTCTTCTTCAATAAAGATCTGGACTATCTACGAGCTGATACTCAAGGAAGAAGACCAGCCTTATCTATCTCTAAGATGAAGGCATCAACTTACTTAGATCAAGGTCTTGAACAGATGGTTCCTGACCAGTTCTGGACTGACAAAGAACATGAATATGACATTGCTGCTTCATACGAGAGTTCTCATTGGTGGTTCAAAAAGAAGAAATTTTACATTGAAAGACATGGTGCAGAAAAGAAGCGCAGAGCTGTTCGATCCAAGCTGCGAATTCTAAGTGTGGTCAGTGTGGAAATCCTCCCAATTTATGGTTATGATTATCTGAAGAAGATTGTCCTCAGAAGGGCTAACTTGAAAGACCATGTCATAGAAGAAAACGATTTCAAACACTTGTTCCCAAGTGACTTTGAAGATCTGTACCTTTTGAACCATCAAGGGCACCTTGACCATCTGCCCGTTCGTGAAAAGAAGTCCCTCACTGCTACAGTCAATCTATGGATAATGGGGTTAGTGATTCGACAACGAGTAGGTGACTTTCAGCTAGGAATGGAAAGCTACCAGACTCAGGTCAATCTCACTAGACCTCAATAGGAAGCCACATGGCATGAATTCAAACATGAATATTCAGTGATTGACTCTCCAAGAGCAGTTATCTTTACTGATAAATATGGTTCAAGAATGTTACTGAGACTGTGTGAGCTTTACAAGTTCAGTGATGGTACGCTAAAGATGATTGAAGAAGAATTGGATTCAAGGGCCAAGGAGTTCAAGCTAAATATGAGGTCGGGGAACAACACGAGGTTCTGGACGGAACATGATGTGAAAAGGTGTGAAGATTTCATTGCTGCTATAGGACGAAGACTTAAGACAAGGAAGATATTCCGCAGCCTTGAAAGTTGTGTGGGAGGGAGAGTGTGTGAAGGACACTACAAGCTACTCCAAAGAACAGAATGAAGATATCTTCTCTTAATTAGTAGCTATTTTTGTCTAAATCTTATGTGTAATGTGGTGGCTGTAATATGAACAACAATAACTATAAAGTATATAGTAGTAATAGGTTATGGCTTGTAGTTTCCCTCTTGTTTTGAAGAGGGAACAATAGTAGTGTTTCGTTTCAGATCAAATAAAACCGGACACATTTTTCTCCAACAAGGTTTTTAGATATTTAAATCACTTGAGATCCAAAATCTCAAAGGATTTGAAATTTTATATCGAGGAGAAAATGTGATATATGCAATCGATAAAATGTGATCTTCAAGTCTCAATAAATTGGCATCTCTCCCATATGTGCTAAATCTTTTCGCATATCAAAGCACATATTGAGGGGGAGCATTTCAAAAAGTTAACAAAACTATCAAGGTACTAAAATATCACATTCTTTTCATAAAGTACCTTGATTGTAATTTTAAATGGTTTCATTGGTTACTATGATCGTGATTTTTGCTTCATATCCCCCTGTAAGCTCTAAACTATAAAAAAAAAAAAAAAAAAAAAATAAAAAAATTCTTCACATCAAGGGGGAGCAACCTTTAGAAAACCACATCCTTTCCCAAAAATATCTTCAACAAAGTATTTAAAATACTAATTTTGATCGGGAAAGTGATGTTGATAATTTTAGAAAATGTTGATCAAAGAATTGAGTCCTTCATTCTTAATTAAAGATTTCTAAATCCTCGTGCCTCCATGTGCTAAAACAATTTCAAATATTTGATGCATTGAGGGGAGCTTTTCTAAAATATCAAAAATAATTCGGTACAAAACGCTTTGATCTCGTATCAAAGTACCGGATTTATTTTTCAAATGGTTTTCAATTGGTTTCAATGGCGTAAGAACAATACCAAAAGACCGACCAAATTTACTTTATGCATGGAGATATAAGGCTGGTTAGGTTAGGTATTCGTTCCTATGATCCAGCCAGAGTCGGAGGGATCTACCCATGGACAATCCACTAGATAGTGTAGAAGTCCTTAGGTATGATGAAAAAAAAGGAGAAAAGTGAGAAATGGGAAGAGTGCGGACTGAGATAGAGCTAGAACTGGAATTAACACAACAAGGTTCTAGCTATGAAATCTCGGTAAACACTGAAGGGGTTGAAGAATTAAAAGGAAATGAATGAGAAAAATGGTGAAAATAAATAGCCCTCCATTATTTCAACCTTAGGGCAGAAACCGGGTACAGTTCATTTGCTACTGGTGGTTACCAAGGTAACACCGGTATTGAAGACAAGACATTATGGACCCAGTGACTCACTGCACTACGAATTCCCAAGCTACTCAAGTTCCTCTTAAAAGGACTTGTTTCATTCTCACGGGGAACCTACATATTCTATCGACTTTCTCTTAGAGATTGTTGATATTGAAGAAGGAGACCCTCTCCCTAGTCTCCGGCATAGGAACCAAATGTGCACTATTGAGTCTAGAGCCAAGAGATCATCAATAAATCTCACTAGGACACAATCAATGTAGACTCACTGTTTCACACAATGTGGAAAGTGAGAATATATCTTAAGAGTCCTACACATTATCCTTGAGGTAATTGCCAGAACATCTAAGTGATATGCAATCATATTCACAATGAAGATGGAAAGCCTTCTAGACCCAACATCAAACAAGCTCTTGGTGGGTGGCATGAGATCTATTCAATAGATCAATCATGTGACAACCGGATGAAAACGATGGAGCGATTCACATAATGAATCAATCTCGGTTCAGAAATGGATTGACAGATACCTTTGAAAAACCAACGTTGTGCTCAAAAATCATTTTATATAGCACATCGATCGTGTATTACATTTTCAAATTCAAAAGGTATTTATGATTAAAATTGATTTCTCTTATAAAACCTTCGTTGTATTGCAAAAATTATTTCTATTAAAGCAATACACGATTGTTTTTCAAATCATTTTTTTAATCAATCAAGAAATCTCAATTTGCTTTGGTTCACTCATTCCGCTTTGTCTTCTTTGAGACATTCGGTCCGAGAATGGCTAGACCAACGCGAAACCCCTGTCAAGGAGATTCTTCGAATTATACCGATCACGGGCATTACTTGTCTTGATCAACGGAACCGTGGGTCAGGTACCTCAATTCAACGAAAGTGATCAAAGACACTTTCGGTGTGTTTTTATTGCTAACTGTTGTCTGCAGGAACACCCGACGGATGCAGCTGATCAGAATTGAGGCGTCAATCCATAGCCGTATGCTCACACGTCACATTCATCTCAAAAATCATGATATGTGCATATCTTCATCAAGTGAATCTGATATTTTCACTCCATGCTTCTGCTACGCTGCTGCAAATGTCATGAATCAACATAAGCTGCCACAACTCTGATAAGAAGATATCATGATCCAGAAAGTGAGCATGTCGGTCCAAATGTCACCACTTCACATGTTGGAAATCCTACATCAGATGATCTAGAGATTATGTTGTGCTGATGATCTCAATGAAAGCTCTTGATCACTTATCAAAGAATAACTCAAAGCCAAAGAATCACTACTATTACACGATGTTAAAGTTTGCGAAGCTACAAAGTCTACGAGCTCGAGCATCAAAATTATAGATTAATTGCTAGGACATTTTCAATGTAATTATTGGGGTGACCTCCCTTATGGCGAGATTGTTAGGATTTAGAAAATCCATGCAGAAGTGTCGGTCACCCCAATGTATGTTTAGCATATTATAGCTCGTAGACGAATAAAGATATTAGTTAGATTATTAGTAGTATAAGTAACACCGTGGAAGAAGGACGGTCTTTACCCACTTGTATGCCCGATCCACGACGAAGGAGGCGTAGTCATTTAGATAAATAGCCCTCTCCCCACAAGGGAGAGGTTGGATGTTCATTTGGTAATCTAACCTTTCGTTTGTTTTATCTCTAGAACATCTCACTTTCTCTCTAGAACTCTAAATCATTCGAACCATTTGTGTGCTTAATTATGTGTTTATGAAAACCAATATATTACACAATCCATTCATATATTTTGCATCAAATATTAAATAACACAAATAAAATAATATAAAGTCAAAATTAGAAAAGATAGACTTTAAAAGTAAATAGTGGATACTTAGTTAGAAACGGAGGGAGTAACAAAAAACTGACTCATTATCTAATCTTGAAGCCGTAGACTATGATATATATACTTATAATTAATAATTAAATATTTAATGTTACATTTATTTGACCATTAATTATTGCACGTCTTTTCACATAGTTTTTTAAATAACCATTGTACTTCAAAAACATATTTAGCGAAATATGTACTTCTAAAACTATTTAACATAATACGTAGTATACACATTTTTTATCATTCAATTCAGTCGTCAGTTTGAAAACCAATAAAAACATCCTTGCTAGCAAGGGACGTCATCTTTTCCTGATCTGCCTCACTCAATTTATCATGGACTTTCTTAGGTTTGTTTTGATTACTTTAACATTTTTTTCTTTATTACAAGAATTATTCACATGTTAGATTAGCAAATTAAGGGTTAAATTTCAAACTTTTTGAAGGCTAAACTAAACTAAACTAATAAAATTAATAAACATCAAATGCTTTTCATATAATGAAGTTGTTACTGAATATGACATCTAATAGTAAAGCTCGACGCAAGTCGACCATATAATATGTTCAATCGGTAACCAACAACGACAAGACATTAATTGTTGTCAACCACGGACCCGTAACAAGCCCGCCATTACGACGATGAATGCGATCCGTTCTCATGACAAACCAAGTAAGAAAATAAATATTAATGTTGTTCATATGAAAGTAACCCCGTTTCTTTTATTTGCTGAAACGCATACGAAACGTTATAAGAAAAAGTCAATCTAACAGAGAATGACTATTAGGTTCCATTGATATCTTGCCCTTAACGATTTTATTATTTGTTTGTGATTAATTATCATCATCGTTAGTCATTTGAAATCAAAACATTTTTGTTTATTTAGATGGACAACAGAAGACATGAGTACAAGACGATGGATTTTGAATTTTAAACTTGAAGAAAACACAACAAATACATATTATATTAAATATGTTTAGAAGTACATAGTTTCTTAAATATTTTTTGAAAATGCAATAGTCATATAAAAAGTCAACTTTTAAAATTTAACACAAAAATAAATAAGTTGGGACAGGGCCAAGTGAACTTGTTTACTAGAATTTCACAAAACTATATACTGTAATAAAGCTTGGGCTTATGGGCTTGTTGGGAGGGGCCTAACACCTCCTAGTCAAGGTATCTATTTCGCCTTGATTATTTAAGAAACCAAATATTTTGACTTCACTTTACAAACATATTGTAACATGTGCTTAATAAGAGGGCACATGCCAGCGTAACAAACTCTCCAGACAAATTTCCTGCACAAACTATCCTTTAAAATACTCATTTATACTTGATTTGTTATTTAGATTTCGATGTTCATTCTCTATGTATTCTCACTTACTTTGTAATCATTCAACTAAAACATTTACTCGCAAATTCATCTTCTTAATCCATCGAGTTCCAATTATATGTTTATATATCATTTCCAATCTATTTAAGATTCAAGTGATACGTTTCAATTGGTATCAGAGCCAATCGAAGCTATGACTAAGGAATTGTTGGAAACAGGAGTGATGAGGCCCAGTAACAACTCATTTTCATCACTCATAGTTATGGTTAAGAAGAAGGATGGCTCTTGGAGGATGTGTATAGATTACAAACAATTGAATAAGCATAACATGAAAGAAAGTTTCGTATTTCGGTGATTGATCAAAGAACTACAAGGTGCTCAAGTATTTATCAAGTTGGATCTATGGATGAAAACGAGGCGTGTTTGGGGCGGGGCGGCCATCCCCATCCCCATCCCCAAAACCGATTACCAAAGTCTCCCAAACCCGCCCCAATCCACATCGAGGATCTTATTGGGCATCCTGTTGAGGCGCGATGCTCCCCCAAACTCGTCTCTTACTAATCAGGGATCTTATCATGGTGTCCTCTTTGGGTGCAATTCTCGACCAAAGCCTCACTATTTCACATTTATTATTATTCTTAGACTGTTAGCAATAAGTTGAAGAATTAATTTAAGAATCAATTAATAATCAATTACATACAAGCCTTATTAAATTTTCAATGATAGTATTATAAATAAATAATGATAATTTACACTACCAAAAATTACACCTTAAAATTATGACATTAAATAAGTCTCTATAATCATAATTTTACAATCTTACAAAGATAAAAAACTAACAATATCTGAGGAATATATTTTTATTATGTAAATACTATATAAGTATATATATATTTGTATATGTGTATACATTATTCGGGCGGGGCAGGGATGTTATTCCCCGCTCCCTGCCCCAAACCCGATTAGAATATCCGTTTAAGCCCCCAAACCCGCCCCGTAACCCGATAAGCATGCCCTGCTCTGCCCTACTTAGTTCGTGTTTCGGATTTCCCCATCGGGTTCGGGTTTTTCCATCCCTAGTTGGATATCACATTTGGTTGTCATGGGGGAGAAATTGTATCCAACCAAGTTGTCTACTATCCTAATGATTATCAACCGAAAGGCTTGCACATGATGATCACTATAAATCGTATTCATGATGAAGGAGAAATGTATATTCAGTTTATTGGTTGATATAGGAAGAAATTGTTGATATGAAGATAGTTTCACAAATTTCGATCAATAATGGTGATTTGACGTTAAGTGAACTAAATATTCTATAGAAGCGAACTTAATTAGTTATCATCTTATTGTTCATCTTCAAGGATGTTGTTTAAGAATGCAGGAATAACGTCCATAGCAGAGGTATCATCAGAAGAAAGAGCTTCAACGACATCCTCAACTTAGATCAGGAATTCTCAACAGCTTAAGCTTGTCGTCCCAACAAGCATAGAAGACAACGATGTTCCCTATCTAGCATATTATTCCATAAGGGGAGATTGTCAGCTTTCTCTAAATATGTAACATTAGACTAGATATTAGCTAGTTTTAGTGTTTAGTTTGTTTATAATAGTCGAAGGACTATTGTTGTATTTTCCTATACTTGGGAGATGTTGAAGTATAAATAAGGCATTTGTGCATTTTTCCTTTCTTGTAGTTTGTCATTTCTCTCTTGTAGATATCATTTAAAAATAAAACATAGTTACCAAACTCTCTCCACTCTCTTTAATCTTTATCTCTTGTACACATTGTATATTGCTTGTTTATATTTGATCATGCATATTTTATCTTTTATTTGCTTTGTTTTTAGTTAACTTTTAAGTTTTATAAATCGACAAATTATATGTTATCTTTTATTTGTGGATCTTAGTCTTTTCATAAATTAATTATTTTAATATTGTTAACATGGGGTAGCTAACTTATAAAAAGATAAATTATCAAAAATGCTAAAATGAACTTTGAAAATTCTAATAATGGATACTGCAATAAAACGTAAACAAGAGTTTGTTCTTTTCTTTGTTAGAGAAAGACATACCGAGTCTTATTTTCTTGTAAGAAAGAGACTTATTCCTACCTTTTTCTCTGTAAGAGAAAACTATAATAAGAATACTTGAACTTTCTCAATTCTAATCAAACTTATAACAAACTTACTCAAGAAATGGTTATCTCTTGTAAAGGTCAAACGATTATGGAGGGTTGCGCATCTTATTCTTTCAAGACATTTTCATAACCCTAGTTTCGGTTTTGAAAGTTCGAAACATATAAGATATAGTAAACTAAAAAAATCAATCTTGTGGTTTATAGTTTTTGTCACATATCATCTCTATCTCATACTATTGGCACTAATTATCTCTAAGCGGTCAAACCATCGCCTCTAATCATCCCTAACAGGGATGATTTTGAAAAAGGCAGTTTACTAAATATTCCTTTTTCAAAATCATCCCTGTTAGGGATGATTAGAGGCGATGGTTTGACCACTTAGGGATGATTAGTGCTAATAATTTGAGAAAGGGATGATATGTACCAAAAACTATAAACCACATGATTGATTTTTGCAGTTTACTCTATAAGATATTTTGATAACTAAAGAATACATTTTCTATAGCCACCCAAATGATAACATCTTGAAGACGTCAAGACATTGTATGAGTTTTAATGATTAAAAATTGGAAATATGAAGAAACCGCAAAAGCGGTGAAGCCAATAACTAGCATGTTTATCTAGTAGTTTGCCTTAACCTAACAAACTCATTAAGGCACTACACATCCTTGTGGTAAAGTAGACCAATTAAGAAGAAATTGCATGTCTATTTTCAAAATTAAAGAATGGCAAAGATGGCTAGTCCATCATCTATATAGTGGAACTTGAACGCTTCATCGAATACCTAAGTCACATAATTGTTTATCGTGTTTACTAGTCCATGAGACTCACATTAGTGATAATGTATAGATATTCAAATCATGCCTTAGAGGTTAATCAAGATTGAAAGTAAATTGCTTCCTTAGGGTATTCGGTTATTATTTTTATGGTTTTTGTTTTAGGGTTATTTTACTTTCTTGTTTGTAAATTGATAATTAAACGATGATGTGAATGAGCCTACGGTTAGTCCGGTGAGTCGATTCTTCAATGGTGAAGAAACACTGTTAATGGCCAAATTAATACTAATGATATAATGTTGTTGGTGTTTGAAACAACCTTCTTCAGTCGATCTGGTGTTACTTAATGAATCCAATGCGTGGGCTAAGTTTGGTATACAAAAGAGAGCATTAGATTGAACACCAACTTACTTAAAGAGGATTTGACCAACATCCCGTGTGGGTTAAATTCCATGCTTTATTATCGATAATGATATACTTGTAAAGTTGTTTAATTCAATGAGAGTTGTGAGCTTAATCAACTTGTTCGATGTGGCTAGTTTGAGTGGAACTAAGATCTCTACATCTAATCGGTTTGATGCTCTTAATATGGAATATACGGATGCTTTTGGTACTCCTTCTAATGTGTGGATTCGGTCGTACAATGGAAGTTAATGACCCATCTTGCATCACAAGAACCCATTTTTTGAAAGAGATGGAGTCGGTGTGGCTCCTATTTATAGCTTGTCTTGAAATAATACATTACTTTTCACATATTATGAATATCATAGTTTTATAAGAATCATTGCGCTTTATTATATAAGATAAATTGCACTCATATACATTGTACTTAAACGTTTTTGGTTAATATATTTACGCTTACTCCCTGAATTGTTATCTATAAAATAGTTATGCATGATTCTTTATTAAATAATAAAGTTATTATATACTTGTAATGCGAATATCATTTGAGTTTGACTTTAATCATATTATATCTATGACATTGTCATATTGGTCATATAAACAAAGGAGCATATTGTTGTTTGCATAGTTGCATTATGTTGTGTCGTGTATAAATATGAGAAATATTAATTGTGTACAGGTCACAAAACACATGACAACATGAACTAATGATTTTTCTCAACGTCAACACATGTAAGACTAATGATTTTTCTCAACGTCCATGATGCATGTCTTTAATAGCTTTTACTATACTACAAAGTCATTTGACAAGCTTTTTGCATTGTGGTAAAAGCTTTTGAAAAGCTTTTGAGAATGACTTGGTTAACTCAAGTCTTTGGCAAAAGCTTTTCACTCTATTGATGTTTATTCTACTATATTTATTCATTAATTACAAAGCTTTTAAAAGACTTGTGTCATACTAATGACTTTTAGATGACTTTTTCAATAATAAAAAGATGAGTTATTAAATGTGAAAAGTCTTTAAGACTTGAGCATTGTGGATGCTCAAGCTTGTTATTCTACTAGGATACATATTGATGTATGTTGCCCTATTCAAAATTAATGTAAAAAATATAGAACACCACGAAAGAAAAGAAAAAAATCACGTAACTTGCTAACAAAGACATTTTACATATTAAAATTAGATACACATGCGATGCTTTTCTCTTGTAACCAAAAAAAAAAAAGAAATTAAGCATAACAAGTGAATTCATTTGGGTAGCAAATTCTGATCATGCAAATGTATATAGTTTAAGTAGTGTGACACATAATCATTTTCTCTATAGTAAATATTGCAAGTCACGTACTGTTTCTTAGTGGTGAAGCATATTATTATTACACCAACATTTACAGCTAGTATACATTTTTATTAAACTATTGTCACCCATCGACATAAAATAACCCCTCATCTCATCCATAAAACACACACAAACACAAGAGGATAGCATCTGCATAAAATACAAAGGCAGATATCTCCTCTTGGGTCATATTCAACAAACCAAATAAACATATCTTCAAATGCAAAAGAATAAGAAATCTGTATTTGGTATTATTACAAATAATGAACTGATAGTTATAAGATAACAAAGTTAGTGTAGAAGCTCAACTAGTTGATAAGAATCAGTAACAAAAAAAACCAATAAACCAGTATCTTGAACTGGTTTTATTGGCTTAGTACGTAGCTTCAGTTTTTTTGTAAAGTTTTACGGTAGAGATGTGTTATTCTGGAGCAGATCTACCCATTGAAAAGAGGAAGTGTAACCAGATGTTGGGCTGAATTTGTCTGGTTACTTGCAAGGTCGTTGAGACCTCCACAACCACCATCTTTCTGCAGCTGCTTTGCTGATGCAACCTGTAAGTACATACATCAAACTCAGTCTTGTACTTGACTAATGTTTCGTTATACCTTCAGTTTGAACTATATATATATATATATATATATATATATATATATATATATATATATATATATATATATATATATATATATTAGACATAAAAGCTTAGATCTAAAGTTTTGAGCTAGGTCGGGCAACTTACATATCAGAACTGCAAAATACTAGTAAAGGAAACTTGAAAATGAGCCAACTAAAATGAGATGAGACATATATATACATGAAAGCAATTAAGATCTAAACTACTTTGGACAATCCTCTTAAATATATCAAAGGAAACTCAAAAATCAATAACCAAAAAGAGATGAGCATATAAATAAACAGGGAAGCAAGATCTAATATATAATGCTATATTTTCTATGTTTTCAAAGTTATAAATGATATTGAATATGGAAAGTAGTAGGATTTAGCATTTAAATTACTTTGGAAAGTAGTAAGATCTAAACTACTTTGGACAATCCTCTTAAATACATCAAAGGAAACTCAAAAATGAATAACCAAAAAGAGATGAGCATATAAATAAACAGGGAAGCAAATCCAAAATATAATGCTATATTTTCTATGTTTTCAAAGTTATAAATGATATTGAATATGGAAAGTAGTAGGATTTAGCATTTAAATTGATTTTGGTTTTAAGTCTACAAAAAAAAAAAAAAAAATGCAAATTTGAAGGATGGCTTAAATGAGATATGTTTGCGGTTTTCACAAGCTAGATAAAGGGAGTTTTGAATGAAATTGTAGAGAAAAAAGCAAGATCTAAAAAGTAATTCTACTTGTACTATGTTTACAAGATTTCAAATGATATTACGCATGTTAAGCAGTTAGACTGATGTAAGTTTGAAAGTTTTCCAAAGAATCTGTAACTCTGAATGATGGCTTAGAAGTATCTGGGATTGATATGTTTTCGGCATAAGTCTTTTACAGGGGGTCTCCAGGATTGCTTATTAAAGCAACCTGCTTTTTAATAAATAAGATATCAAACACTCAGAACTGACACTTAAGATTAGCAGTCGTAAGTGCATATTTTTTACCTTAGAAATGCTGTAAGCTAATGAGGTGAAATTTTAAGCTTAACTGTTAAAATAAAATATGACAAAAACCAATAAAAGAACTTACCTGCTTTTCCAGTTCTTCCTTATCTTCACTTAACTTCTTTTCCTATTAACAGAAGATAGAGCAAGATTATGATATTCATATGATTCTTGTTTCACAATTTTTAATAATGCTATGCCTCTCAACAGGATAAAGGGAGTATATGGTCTTTGATGCACACGAATACCGCCTAAGTGTATCTCATCTTAACGACCTTGCAATTAACCAGATGAATTAGCCTCTACATAGCCTCTACATACCTCATCAACAGACTTGGTATCACCGTGATTTTGGTCAACCCTTTCCAAATTATGACCAAAATGTGATGAAAATTTCTATTTTCTCATACCTTATGTCATGCTCTAATGTTTTTATCCAACACAGCAATGCAGCAAAAGCTTGAAATGGAGTGTGGTATCGAGGTTGCAATTTACACAGTGCTGCCCCGTGGCTATCACGGGTACCCTTGGTTTGAACCATTTGCCAATGGGGTAACATATATAATAAACTGTAGAAAGTTGTACACTAACATAACTTAAGGATAGCAGGCCCTAATAGAACAGTATATATGAATTATTTCTGCATCTAGTCTCCATTGGGCAAATCTTTTTGGAGCTAATATCTATAGCAAGAGTAGTCTAATAGTAAATTGCGTGGACTAGCAGATTCAGGGCCAGTAAACCCCAAATCAGGAATCAACAAACGATCAAGAGTTAGATGCTACATTTTAGTATGGAGCTCAATGTATACAAAGGGGTGTTTCGGATTGTTTATTTTCTTCAGCAAAACAGTTGTATTTCACCCAAACTGCTGCATATTTTGGAGCAGTTTCTGATAAGCGGTAGGACGGTGCTTATTATGAAATGGCATCAGAACTATTACCTATCCTACCTTCATATTCAACCTACAGCCTTATTGATGGTTTTGATTGAATTTTTCTCATGTTTAACATAACAAGCTAATCTAAGCACTATTTTGTGTAGTACTAATTATTTTTTAGCAGTTGGTGCAAAAGCTTCACAAAAAAAGAAATTGCAATCTCAAACACCACCTAAATTATGTGATGTACCTCGAGAGCTTTTTATGCATAGAAATTAAGTACAAGCATACCTCTGCCTGGAGGGTCGACATGTATTCCGTCATCAACTGTGTCTGCATTCACGAAAATCACATATAGTCGACGTATTAACTACTACTGTAATCAAGAACCGAACCGACTATGTTTTTTGTTGCTAATATGAGTTCACATATAGATCACCCACTAAAAGATAGCATCTAAATAGTTGGTGTTTCATTTAAAGAACAACTAATGCAAGGTGATATTTAATCGGGAGCAGTGAACCTGCTTGCTTAAATATTGAAGGCTAAGGTGAAAGGCACTAGGTTATTTAATTCTCTGATCTTTGTTGCATGTGAGGGAGGAGAGCATAATCAGTTACTTCCAAATAAATCATTCAGTAATCTGAATCAGGGAGACGACACCCTGAGGACAAATTACCATCTAGACTGGCCTAAGGTCACCCCTTTCCTACCTAAAGAGTCCAGTTATGTTATGATACTCGAACAAAGGTCCTGCTCATCATATATATTGAATTCTCAGCTGTAAGACTGAGCTCCTTCTGTTTGAGATATGTAGAACGATTGGAAAGATTAAAATACGGGATAAAAATCAGGATTGTGATTGTAACCACATACGGCCTGTTGTCAAGTAGATATGAAAATGCAAATATCGACGACAAAAACTTAGCCCACCCGTCAGCCAAAGCTGGACAGAAATATCCACTTTCACATGAATCTATGAGGTAGAATTAATATACAAAGATCAGACAAAAGCATTCACATGTTGATGAGGCTTGACTGTGTCTATTGGCTTCTTCTGATTCTCCCAAAGGCAAAAGGTGTCTATTGTGGATGTTTTAATAATGGTGGTTGTGTTCATTACACAAATGGTTCATTATGCCTTACATGTGGTAGATAAAACTTAGCACCATAATATATTGATCTCATTTTAGGGTCATACATCCACAAGGAGCAGAAATTATAGGCCGGTCAAAACCAATCGAGATCATCCATATTGGGCCCAAGGAGATGCCATGGCCCTACGATTAATACCAAACACTCAACCCAATTAGCTAAGAGTTGGCCTATACAAGTGTTCTATGAGTTGCTCTTAACTAAGGGACTTTCAGTCGATGAGAGGGGAGAGTTGCCAGTTAAGCTTTGAGAATGCATCAAACTAGCTACTAGTGATATTCATTGATCAATTCCATTATAGTTGGAAGCTGGTCACCTACATATCACAAAGAACGAGCTTCGGTCCAAAATGTGCTTGGTTAGAACTCACTAATCAAGTATCAAGAGTGTTCACATGGCATATTAGGTCCACCCTAGCTAGCATTGTGTTATACGCCTAGTAGATTAAAACCGAAAGGATGATTTGGGTTACTTAGCAGTTAGCACCTTCACGCTATTGGTTGTCGCAAACATATACTTGGACGCTACTACCGACTTCCTGCCTACAACCTCCAATAATGCTACTACCGACTTCCTGCCTACAACCTCCAATAATGCAAAAGCCAGACTCCTCCAACTTAATACAAATTTACCTACCAACCACATCAACATAGACCAAAGTGGAACCTTAGTACCTTTAAGGCCCATTAGCCAACTTTGATTAACCTGTGACCTGTAAGCCTACTACATGGACTCACTTTTTTCTATTTTACAACGCTCCAGAAATTTCAGTACTTGACAAGAATCTTCATTATTACCAGAATCTAATAAAGTCTAACCCATTTAAAATTTAAGAATAATCGATGCTTTCGGTTTCAGTGAAGACTAATAGTGTAAGAGTCAATTTTTTTTTTGTCCTTAATTCATACGACCATCCAACAATGTTTACTAGTAATCCCTTGAAAGAGACCACACTTACTATGAATAAGCTACGTATCGACTTTTCGTGATGATATTTTACTAATCCAAATAGAGCATTTTCAAAATGAACATGGACCATTGATCATACGATCAAATGATTCCCACCTATTCCGATATATCACATGCTTGTATGTCTCCCTTCCTAGTCTCGTCCTCATTTTGTTAACATCAATAAGGGTAAAGGTCCCATTACTTTTTCTTCTTGCCCATCATCCATCCACAGGAAGACGAGAGTTTAAAACCAAATTGACGAACCCTTGACACTATGATATAACGGACAAACATCTTGAACTACAATAGATTCAAACACAAAACGTATAACCATAAGTTGTACTGTGAGGATGATCCAACACCGACACATAGGTAAAAAATAGTTTAGAGAGTGAACTAAATAAGTAAATGTATAAACACAATAAGTACAACTAAGATGATTTAGAACATATACAACAGTAACAGCCAGGGAAACTGAATTGAATAAGTAGCGTCGGACAATCACCTTTCTCAATCGTGTTTGAACAAGAGCAGCATTAAGTTCCAGTTCTAATTCCGTCATATCAGTCACAGAAAGCTCCTCACTGTTATTCTCCTCCACAAGCCTGTGCAAAAAGTTGGGATTTCATGCTACTTTGTGAATCATATCATTATGATCTCACTCTCCAATGTTCAGTTAACCGTGTTTCTAAAATATGTTCATGAACACACACACGTACGTGTGTGTTTGGCGGGCATGCGCATAGTATATATGTTGTGCATTGACATTCAAGATTTTGTGTTACCTATCCACTGTCTGTAGAAGCTCTCTACATGTCCTGAACTTTGTGCACTGCGATAAAACCTCCTGAAGCCATAAATCTCACAAGTTGTTAGTTCATTGTACAGGTTACCATTTGTATCATGTTTTTAAAGATGAACAACTCTTGAAAAGCTATTGCTTACCAACTGCCCACCAGCTCCATTGTTGGTTCTCTCTCCGCTTCTGTACAGCTTCTCTCATACCTAGAGAGGATATGCTCCACACTGAAACGCGCGTAGTTAATGAGTATATGTACGATTAGCAGTGAGATAATAGTTAATACAAATACAAAAGATATTAAGCACAAGAACTCATATAAATAGATCTCTAGGATCAAAATGATTGCTTGGAATGTTGATCTTGAAACAAAGCTACACCGGATATGGATTTAATTATGAGTTCATGACATGTTGATGCATTAGTTCATATTCTGAAGGTCATTGGGACTGTAAAGTCGGAAGTGGTTATTACCTTAACATAAAATTAATAAAAGATACTCACTAGCATCTCTATAAATGCAAGTCATTATCCTTTTGGCTGGCCCGATAAAAATTGTACTCTTTATTTTCGTAAGTAATTACTTTCGTGTTGTCATTTTTGGTCCCTACGTGTGTGATCGTGAACACATATGTGGTTGTTGTTTTACATAACTCACCAACATATTGCCCAACCTTTTTCTTACTCCATCCCCCAAAAGACGATCGAAGAAAATGATTATCTCTTTGCAGCTATGCATATAATAAGTTCGTTATATAATTCAAAGTGAACCACCAAGTGTGTGATTGAAATCGCGTGCAAGGATATCACGGAGACTTTCTAAAAAATCTATTTTTTAGATGTTTATCGAGTACAATGTTTGTGTAACTTCATTTAAGTGATCAACATCTCTGACTACATTGTTATATTTGGTAAACTCTTAACGGTTTTACCCCCTGTAGTCAATCACAGTGCCTTTGAATTATGGGGTTGAAACCTAATTAAAATCATGGAGAAATCTTCCAAATATATGTTTCCACTACTAGTTGCACCGCAAACAAAAAAGCACAAGGAAGCAATTTGCATTAGCTCACTCTAAGGCTACATCTCAGAATCCCTAGGGAAATAAGGACTATCACCTAATAAACCCTAGCTACAGTAAGTATATAAAACACTGTAGGGACCTGTTAGCACTAGTGCCGTTACAGGATTGGTAGAGTTTGCCACGGGCGGAGAAAACAAGGACGGCTATATCAACATCACAAAGAACTGAAAGCTGACGTGCTTTCTTCATTAAACCTGTCCTCCTTTTAGAAAAAGTCACTTGACGGCTGCTTTTGTCTTTTATGAGCTTCATTTCTAGCTTTCTTCGCCCCATCCTGAAACTTGTACGTAGTAGATCGATGATCTAACTTTTTTATTTTCTTAGCCAGCCACAAGCAAAGCAGTTGATCTTATCCTTTGTGTTATTATTATATTTATGACAGTGAGTGCAAAGTTGTGGTGAAGATGGAAGCATGATTTGAAAATGACCACCAGTTTTACCTTCAGTTCTCTTTCTGCGGCTACAATTTTTTATAAAAAAAACTCACCGCCAGATAATACAGTAATTGTTACACGTCAAAATGTGACGTGTTGATTAATTGGAGTAACTTTTTTTTTTTTTTTTTTTAATGTAACGCTTAATACTTTGTGTAAATTTGTCATGTGCGTTATACAAGAACAAAGTTTGTCATTTGGGTAAGTATATTTATCAAGCAAGTTGTTTGTTTTCACTCCATATGGTTATTGTTAAAAGAGATCAGGTTTTCAATTTCGTGAATTGTAGGAAAATCAGAGAAAAGACTGAAAACGGTCACGAAATACTGGTGAAGTTGCATATATCATAGGCAAAAAGGCTTAAATTCTTTTGGTAAAATGAATGAGGTCCTTTTCTTGTTTACCCGTTTGGTTCACTAATCAAACATCAATATCTTTTCTCATAAATTGCCAAGGAAACTAACATCATTATCATTTCTCAAGTATAAAGATGCTCAAGCGTGATCTCCGAGGGAAAGAATATTGGAAAATCGAAAAATGTCACTCGGTCATGGTCTATATCGTACGACAATGTAAGTAAAAATGAGATGAGCAATGGCTTTTGTTTTGTGACGTGTGTTCTCTCGTGCATCGCTATCATCACTCTAAAAAAGCTAAAACCTGATAAATGAGGGTCGGAATCTTGATATAAAATATCAAGTTTTAAATTGTAGTTAAACACTCGAACTTGTAACACATTAGAACTTTCACGCAATAGGTACACTCAACCTGTCTTACAATGATATAAGGAGGAATTGGACATATACCCGCTAGAATTTAAATATTTGCATATTTTTTCGAGATACAAGTTTTCAGTACATAATCTAATAATGTTGTTTAATCATGATTTAGATAAATAAACAAATATGCAAGTTTCTTTAATTAATTACCTATAATATAAATGTATTAATCTAAATGATCCAAAGGAATGGTAGTTAAGATTTTAATAATCAAACTTCGGTTTAACTAATCAAACTAACAAAGATTAATAAGGTTAGAAGACTACAGTAAAGAAAATATTCCCGATAAAAGTAAACTTTCCACTCAATCACATGGTGGTTTAGTGGAAAAAAACTTATGACTATCATTACTAAAATATGAGATATCTCACGTTCAAGTTTCTGCTAGGTGCAAACAACATTGAAATGGTCACACCAACCTCTGAAAAAAGGAGGATTTTACTTGGTTTGCGTACGTGTGACGGTGGATTTATGAAATACTTAATCAGACAAGACACAATTTATAACCATGGTACCTTAATGGTTAATCACATGGTTGATGTACTAAGTCGAGTTCTAAATTTATAAAGCTAGAAATACCTCTTCAGACTAACGCTAACGGGCAGTTTATCCAATCATGTATAGAATAAAAACGGTAAGTCCATGTATCATACACTAGGGAGCAAAGTAATAATTATAAGCTACTTATCTAAATTATCTAACTACAGAATAAAGCAAGTAAATAAGGGGGATGCGTTTGAGTTATGACGATCATAGATTTCTGGTATTACCTAATGACTTAGAAACAAATAAATAAAAGTGGACAAGCGTGCAAACAAGATAAAAGAAGTGTGTTTACCTAGTTAAATATCATATGTGTGAATATGAATAAACTTAGTACATTGTTTGTTATCTAACTTGTTGGTGATCTAATGTAGACTAGATTAGAAGGTAACGAGTACCTAGCCCTATGAATATCGGTAAGTTAACTTGATGGTCACGGTGTAAACTATCTCAATCATGCCTTAAGTATACAACTAACTACTATGATTTATCTTGCTAAACCTAATGGTAAAGGTATCCACCTAATCTCAAGTAAGATGGCCATCTATATAAGATAATTTCACTAGCCCACATGTTTTCGTTATGTTTGGTTGGTTTAACCCTAGGGTTTAGTCGACCTTTTGCCCTAGTTACAATGGTCATGTAGGTCATCGATAATATGATAACTAATAACTAAGATTCAATCAATTAACATTAGGATGGTCACATTTACGATTATTACTCAACAATAAAGTTCACATAATAAACATGTAGACAAATGGTTCAACGCGATAAACACATATAATTATCCAACAAGCATAAATAAATAAAAATCGTTAATTAATTTATATCATTCAAAGGTTCATTAAACTAGATCAACACATAGGGTAATCAACCCATAATTCCAGAAAACAAAGATAAAGTATACAAGACGTTATTGAGAATCAAAGACAAAATGAGTCATGTGATATGAAACTTGAAAGCTATCGGCAATGTGCGAAAAGGTGCTTCTTAACTTATTTATGTGAAATGGGTCATATTATATGCAAACGGGTAAAACTAATAATTCCATTAGAAAGCCACTAGTAATTGTTTGCGTATGGTATGTAAATTGGTATTACAAGATGGGTTGGGATGGTTTTGTTGTTTGGTTTCTCGTGTTGAACGGTAAGGACCCGATGAGAATGATTAAGATCAAGAAGCTTGGGTAACAATTAAACAAAGACCATTTGAGACTACTATGAAGCAGTATTTGCTAAAGTGTGTGAAAACTTGTTGAAATAATGTGTGATGCCTTCTATTTATAGATATGCGAATAGGGTTTACAGATAAGCCATTGAAGGATGATCAACGGCTGCGAGGAGCCATGTGTTGATCATCTGGAGAGCGGCAATGTTTTGAATCTCGGGTTGACCTGGCCGGGTTAACCGGTTCTGGCAAAAAAAACGGGTAAAAATAATCGGGTTTTTAAAAATGGGTTAGCCTGTTAGACCCACCGGGTTTTAAGTGACCCGATTCTCAAAACCCGACCGTGTTTGTTTTTCATTTTTAATAAGCTGGGTTGACCGGTGGTCGAACCGGTTGAAAAAATATGTATTTTTTAATAGAAAACCGGGTTGTCGTGGCCGTCGAACCGGTTTTATCGGTGACCTGGTGACTCGATCGGGTCGATTAAAAACCCGGTTTTCAAAACATTAGACAAGAGGACAGGTGGACTCCTCTTCTTGGTTGTGCTTGTCGTGCGCCCCACTGTACGATGTCAGATGGTACATCTTAACAGTTAGTGACAGTTAGGGAGCAGTAGTACTATATGTTTAGCATAACCTCATAGGTTCTGCCAGGCCCAGCATGTCTTGGGATTATAATTGGATCGCTATCAAGTGTTTATTGATGGGCCTTGATAATGGGCTTGATTCGTGCGTATATTTAGTGGGCTTGGGTCACTAATATTGATACGTTATCAAGTCCCACTGTCTAGTATTATATTATGTACTAATGATATGATGCTGAAGTTTTTAAACTGAGTCCCTTCGATCCGTGTTGCGCTACCAAATGCTTAACTCTTCTAGGCTGATGTCACGACTATTTTTTGTATGATGACCGGGTGCAGGCCATTTTTACCTTGATCAGGGTTTTAAGTTACGTTGGGAAAGATGGGTATTTAATGTTTGTGTGGAAAGTTTAGGAAGATCAGGGAAAAGACTGAAAATGATCATGAAATACCGGTGAAGCAGCGTATATCATAGGCAAAAAATATTAGAGCCCGTTTGGTTTGTGATAAGGATTTAAAAGGTACACTTTTGAGGGTCATTTAAGCCCTTAATCGACCACTTTTATATCCGTTCTTGCATAATTTCATTCCTTTTCACTTTTAGGTCTCTTGAAGGCATAATCTTTGGAATGACACTTATTTGAATGAAAAGGCGTGAATATATGAAGAAAATGGCTAAAGTCGAGATCAAGACACTCATTTCTTTGGAATTGAAGGTGACGACATCACGGTCAAAGGGCGACGCCATCAAAACATGCTCTAAAATTGTGACTCGATGAGAATTTGCTATTTTGTACCTAACGGTCAAGCTTTAAAGAGTAGGCGTCACAACTCGGATGGCCTAGATTCGATTCCGGCGGCGTCGAGAAGATGAAGCCGGCGGCGTCCATGACCACAAGGTGGCCGTCACAAAGTTGACGTGGTCAAGCGAAACCACAATGGCGGTGATCGGACAGTCACAATTAAAGAGTGGCCGTTGCGGTTGTAACTCTATATAGAATTGAATTTTCGAGACTTTGAAAGAGGTAGTTTGTGGAGTAAAACCTAATAACGATTTTTGGTGTCTTGGCAAGATCTTGGGGTTCTCATACCTATTTTACAACAAGATAAGTAATTTATTTCATTGATTTAATTATGTCTTCAATTGTATGTGTGTATGCTTGCATGTTCACATGTTCACTAATTTACTTGTGTGTTTGCTTAGATCTATGAAACCTAGGTATTGAATATTGATTGGTTATCTCTTATCTTAATTGTAATTGGCCTAGGATTGCAATAGGTCATCCTTGTGTTTTAATGCTTGAGTAATCTTTGTGAACATTAGTTTATAATCGCCTAGAGTTGTTGTAGGCTAAAATCCAAAGATAACTTTAGAGTTAGTTTATGAATCCTAGAGATTTTGTAGGCAATAACCTTAAGGTAGTCTCGAAGAGTTGGGAAGAAAGCATACCCTCGACCTTAGAAGACACAACGCGTTAAGAATAAGGACGTGACAATTCAACCATCAATAGGAGATAACTAGGGAGTAATAGCATCTAGGTAAACACATCTTTAATATTCATACGAGCACACATCAATTAGACATAGACTACCCCTTAGCTTAGTTAATTAGATAATTAAAATAGTAGAGTAATCGCTAGAAATACCACCCCCCAAATCCAATACCCCGAGATTCGTAATTTTAATTTTCTAAAAATATAAAAGATAAAAATAATAATCTTCCTCAACCCCAACCTTAGCGTAGTAATTTCTCGCTAGCATTCCTATTCCCTGAAACGATATCAATCCGAGGCTTACCCTAATACTACACTACAACGATTAGGTTCCTTTGCCTGGGTGGTTGAAAACTTGCTCAAGAAAAAAGTTTACTTTGACCCCGAGCGCGTTGTACTGCGTATCAAGTTTTTGGCGCCATGCCTTGGGAATAGAATAGCTAGTTAGATTTCCACCTCGTTTAGGTTCCTTGCTTGATTCCTATCAAGTAAGCCTTTTTCAATTTTAGCTTCCTCGTAGTCTATCCCCTCTTCCGTGACCTTTTTCGTAATCCCATATCTTTTCATCATGGAAGGTGATAATCAACCACCACTCATCAACCCGCGCAAATGACCCACCAAGAGGCCGTACTCTTGGTGAATACTCAAGACCAAGCCACCTAGGCTATATGAACACCATTGAGCTTCCCGACCAAGCCCAAACTACGGCCCTTCGATCCGACACCATCCGGTTGGTGCAAAACAGATGTGCATTCCATGGACTTCGTTCCGAAGATCCTAATCAACATCTTAAGGATTTCCTTAAAATCGTCGATTCCATCGACCTTGATGCTACTACTCGGGAGACCACGCGTTTGCGTCTCTTCCAATTCTCTCTACGGGACCAACCTAGTAATTGGCTTGAGCGACTTCCCGCCGGCTCCATCTCAAGTTGGGATGATCTCACCACTCGTTTCCTTTCCCAATTTTTCCCACTGGGGAGAACTACTAAGCTTAGGAATGAAATCTTGATGTTCCAACAACGTCAAGGTGAATCTCTCTACGAAGCATGAACTCGATTCAAGGACTTTCTCCATAAAGTCCCTCATCACTGCATTGATCTTTGGCTTGAGTCCAACTCTTTTATGATCATGTCAACTTCCCACTAAGCGATCCATCGACCAAGCCGCGGTGGTAAACTTAGTGATCTCGCTGCGGAAGAATCATGGGGTATAATAGAGGACCTTGCTCTATGACAACGAAAGTTGGAATGACCCCGTGAGTTGCCCAAAACCATAAAGGCAATCTCCTTGACTCCCGTTGTTCATGACCTTCCGCGGTGGGATGTTCGAGCTTGAAGATCAAGTCAAATTCCTAATGAGCTTCTACGAAAATCCTAAGTCTTCACGCTAAGTGAACAAAGTTTCTTCCTTGTGTGAGCTATGTAGTGGTCCTCGTGACACTCGCACTGCACAAGACTCCCAAACAAGTTTTCGTTGACTCGCATCCTCGCGTACCAATGGAGCAGGAGGAAGATTCCCTACAACACCCGGACCTAGGACTTTCAATGATGCCGAGAAGCATGGAAGGGCAAACCCAAATTCTATTGAGGACAAACCAAAGAATTCACCTCAATTATTTCTCATGGCACGGTGGTGTGTGTAAATACTCATCATTTTGTATAAATTAGATCAAAAACATCCGAAAACACCGAAATGCATCAAAATGATAAAAATATCACAAATAAGTGTTTTATGTGTTTTAAATGCAAAATATCAAAATCAGTGAAAAGCGTATCAAATTTGCATAATTGGCGGTTTTAGTCCCCAGTTTCAAAAGTTGTCAAAATAGTCCACAGTAAAACAAAATAAAGAAAAATGTTATTCAAGGTCCACGAAATATTCTAAGTTGTCAAAAATGGTCCTTGAATAAATCTTTGTTAAATAGCGAAAAAGGTCCACGAACTTTCATAAAATATCAAGTTTGGTCCTGGAAAATTGAAATTGTCAAATCTAGTCCTTGTACTATTGGAACTTGTCAATATTGGTCCCTTGTAACAAGTTTGGAAAATTACAGGTTTGGTCCTCTAAATTGGCGATTTGCAATGTTAGTCCTTGTCATAATAGCCGAGACTTGTCAAACCTAATTTTGACCCTGCTTTTATACCAATTGTGATTTTGTCATTAGCCTTTTGAACCCACAGTCAAACACAAAGTCGAACCTCCAGTAGCGCCCATCACCTGTACACTGTCTTCCCTCCCAGTTGCTGCAACTATCCTCCACCCTCCCATCACCTTTTCACTTTCCTCCACCCTCATCATCACTAACCCCCACAATAAATGCCACCCCCAGTTGCTATTTCACGGGCCTACAAGTCAAATACGGGTTTCCGCCAAATGATAAAATGGCCAACACACTCAAAACTCACCCATTGGCCCGAACAAAGAGGTGGGATACTCTCGAAGGACACGTGGAAGTGATTTGGAGCATAAAGAGAGAAGTCACGGAAGAAGTAGTTACTTAGTTTTAAATTTTGTATGTCGTTTTTATTTTCATGTTTTAAATTAAGCTATAAGTTGTAATCCTTTGTTGCATTATATAAAATTAAGTTGTTTGAATGTATTAAAAGCGTTATCAAGTATCATTTCAAGTTTTCATTCACATTTCATGTTTTGTACTTCTTTGTTGCAAAATTCGATTCAAAATCTTGTTACCAAGCTTCAAATAGCTTAATTTCAAATCCAAACAAGTTTATTTAAGCTTGAAATAGCTTATTGTAAGCTTGAAAGTCGAGTTTAAGCATAATGGTTTGATGGTCAATAAAAGTCAACGAGGAAGAAATTTTTGGTTCAAGCGAGTTGAAATTGGATTTGGTGATGGACATGGATTGGGGTGATTTAGAAGCGGTGTGTTTGGTTTAGAATAGGTGGTAGTTCATTGGTTCGGTTTAAAGCCACGTGGCTAAAGACCCATTTGTAAGTGATTTCAAGGTCTCATTGCATATGATGTATTTGTAGTTGTGTCTGTTAAAACACATTCAACTAGTATTAATTAAGTTAGTTTAACTTAGTTTGATCGATAATATTAGCTAGAGTAGAGATTAGATCGAGTTTAATTACAAAGCAGGTTAATAAAAGTGTGTTTGGCATTGATACTTAAACTGACTTAGAGGCTAGCTCGGTGGTAGACTTTTGTTGGTTCATGCTGTTAAGTACTAGTATACTCATTCAAGTCTATATCTTGTGCTGCTTACTCATTAAAGTCAATCATCATATAAATCATCTCCTTGTCATAATATTTGTGATTTTGGATTAGTAAAGTTTTGTTTTGTGTTCAAAATTCATAAACCTAGCTTTCATTAGTTCTATTACATCATAATACTTCATAATAAGTCCACAAATTAGCTTTAAATCTCATAAAAGTCAACTATCTCATAACTTGTCAAAAGTCGAAATATTGAAAAACCGGTTTGGCCAACTAGAAGGATTTTCTTGGGCTCATTCTTGGGTCATATCAAGTGAAACTTAGGGTTTTAAAGTTCAACAGGTCTACTTTCTTATTGTTATTTTAGTAGAATTTTAGTAATTTTCTTAAGCCCTCAATAAGCTCATCAAGCGGGGCTTATATGCCTCTGCTCAAGCTCGATCGAGTGAGCTTTTATCCGATTCTTGGGTCCTTGTCCCAAGCTCAATAGAGCTTGCCTTGGTCTCATCTTTAGCTTATAGTTAGCCACCCAGGTCCTCTTGAGGTTCCAATTTGTGGTTTTCAAATTCACTTATTGTGTGGCTTATTGCTTGGCTTAAAGTATTACCTCACCATTGTTTTTTATGTAATCTCAAATAAGCCAAATCTTGGTAATCGGCTTAAAGAGGTTAAGGGTAGTTGAAATAAGTTGCATTTGGCTATTTTAGCATAACAAAGCTTACGTGTTGGTTGGTTTCCATTGGGTACACTTTGGCTTATTGATGCTTATTTCATAAGCACTAGCATATGATTTCAATTTCCTCCACACAACACCATGTTTTCTATTTTCCTAGATTCATAATATCATTTTAGAGTTTTCCTGAATTTTCACATTTTTCCATAACTGTTTGCTATTTTTCTTAATTAAAAGCAGCTTTTTAGGATTATTTAAATAGCTTTTAATACAATTAAATCGAGAAAAGTTCAAAAAAATAATTTTCAATTTTCTTAGGTTTAGATAAATATAAAAAGTAAAAAGTAATTTTCCAGATTTTCATAGTTTATTTTGTAATTTTTAGTAATTTAATTAGTTTTAATACTTTAAAATTCATAAAAAATAGAAAATAATCGAAAAAATATAAAATAGTTTTGAAAATTCTCTTTTGTTATTTTAGATTTTTCCAAGTCTTAATTTTATTTTTCTAGGTTTATTTCCTATTTTCTTGTAATTTAGGTTATTATTAAATAGTTAAAAATAGTTTTTAATTAATAATAATTAGATAAATAGTTATAAAAATAATTTTCTTTTTCTTAAAATTTTCTCATATCATTAGGTTTGTAAAAATATCATTTTCATATTTTTAGGATTAATATTGTGTAAGTTTCACGTTTTTATTTGTACGTCACGTAGTTTTTTTTATTCAGTTTTGTAAAAACATAAAATCAAAAACATCAGTTTAAAAATAGTGATAGCGTTTATTTAAGATAGTTTATCTTTTTAATTTGCATTTAAGCCCCTGTAGTTTATAAACAACTCAAATTCCTTACTGATCACTATCCTTAGTGGTTATTCGACAATCTGATTGTGTTAAACACCAGTCATCCTCCATGGGACTTAACGACCCGGGAATCCACTGTATTCTCCTGATCTAAATTGCAATTGGTGTTTGAGTTGTTTTAAGTTCCTTACGGTGGTCATTCATGTGGTAGCTGCGTGAGAAAAACTTGATTGCGGTTTGCACCAACCAAGCTTATTATAGCTTTGGTTAAGCTCACACCTCAGTTTTTAGCAATTTAGTAAATGGTCAACAAAAGTCAAACTGAGATCAATTTGGTTTTGGAAATGGAAAAGGGTGATGCAGTGCATGGATTTGGGTTGATATTGGGTTGTTTTATGGTTTAGAATAGGTAAATGGTCTTGTGTTTCTTTGGCAATCCATTGTGGATAGGACCACATGTAAGTGATTTTCAAGTTTGATGCATAATCTATACCGTGTTTAATTTTAGTTCATACTTGTTTATTTAGTGTTAATTAAGGTATTTAAACTTAGTGTGATCAAGAAATCATGTTGGTTCAAAGTTTGTCCAGTTGTTAGTTCATATCAGTTAGTATTAGGGTGTTTGGATGTACTCTTTAATCTGTCTTTAAGGTTTGTGCAGTGGTTGGTTTCGTTGTTTCATGCTTGTATAACTATTTCATGCTCATATCATCTTTTAATTTGAGTCTGCAACTCACAAAAGTCAAATCCACAATAAATCTGTCCTAAGTGCTTCACTGTTGGGATTTTGTTTGCCAAATTCAGTTTACATGCTTAAAAACTGTTATCATAGACATAGATAATCTCATTTCAGCTTATTATAACACAATCAGTTTATAAAATCAATCACAAAGTTCATTATAGTCAAACTTGCAAAACTGTCTCAAAAAGTCAATAGTGAAATACTCAGTTTTGGCCAATCTAGAAAGATTTTTAGTGAACTCATTTCTGAGCCAATTTCAGTGAGACTTGTGGCTTTTAAAAATTCAACTTCTCTAGTTTCTTGTTGTCATTTTTTCCTAATTTTGTGATTTTTCTATAAGCTTCATATGGGCTTGCCAAATGGGCATAAGCTCCCCTGCAAGAACTGACTCGATGAAAAGTGAGTCTCGCATGAGGTTTAACAAGGTTTGCATTAGGCTCATTTGAGCTTCTCTAGGTCTCGACTTGGGGTTTTAGATAGTCACCCGGGTCTAGTCTGGGGTCCCACTTCCATTTGTATTTTCGACTTATTGAGTGGATTGTGCATAAGCTCAAAAGTAGAACACAACCGATTTAGCACATTTGCTCAAATCCTCATAATCTTAGCAACTTGCATTCCAGTGGTTTAAGTCAGTTGTTTTTGTTCCATTTAGTTCTCTTAGCTTATTATAGCTTTTGTAAGCAGTTGGTGCTTTTTGGTGTTCATTTGGCTTATTCAAGTCAGCTATTCACAAGCACTTGCAATAGCGATTCAATTCCTCCAAACAAGCCCTTGTTTTCCATTTTCTTAGATTCCTAATAATATTTTAGACTTTTCCTGAAATTTTCAAATTTTTCCAAGTCGGTTTACTATTTTTCTTGATTTTAATTAGTTTTTAAGCATTTTAAATAGCATTTAATACAAATAATTAAGAAAAGTTTCAAAAAATAATTTTCATTTTCTTAAGTTAAGATAATTATAAAAGTCAAAAAATATTTTTCCAAATTTTCTTAGTTCAATTTGTATTTTTAAATAATTTAATTAGTTTTTAATAGTTTTTAATTCCTAGAAAATCCAAAATAATCGGAAAAATATAAAAATAGTTTGAAAATTCTATTTTGATATTTTAGATTTTCTAAGTCTTAATTTTATTTTTCTAGCTTTATTTCATATTTTCTTGTATTTTAGGTCATTATTAAATAGTTAAAATAGTTTTAATTAATAATAATTAGATAAATAGTTATAAAAATAATTTTCTTTTCTTAAAATTTTCTTATATCATTAGGTTTGTAAAATATCATTTTCATATTTTAGGATTAATATTGTGTAAGTTTCACGTTTTATTTTATGCGTTACGTAGTTTTTAATTTCGGTTTATAAAACATAAAAACAAAACATCATTTTAAATATAGTGATAGCGTTTATTTAATATTTTTATCTTTTAAATTTCCTTTAATTTGCATTTAAGCCCTCATGGTTTATGGGCTTTTCCTTAGTTATAATCATATTGAAATCTCTTTTCCGTTCAAATCTCTCGATCACTACATCGTTTGGCTATTCTCGCATGACTTTCGTTGGGACTTAACGACACGGGAAACACTATACTCTCGATCTTCATTGAGTTTGTGCTTAAACTGTTTTAAGTTTGTTACGGTCGGCCATTCACAAGTGGTCGCTTGCGTGATAAAACTTGACGGTTTTGCTAGCCAACAAAATATAGAATGGATGTTGCAACACCTAGTTACATCCTAAGAAGCTCAAATAGCTAAGCTCTCGGACCGCTTTAACCAACAACAAGCCGAGATGGATAGGAAGATAGATAACCTTTTGAAAGCCATGACCAATAGTGATAGGAAGGTTAATGCCATCTCAACTCATTCTCCCGAAGCTTCCGGTGTAGAAATTAATAAGTCAGCAAAGCACGTTCAATTCGTCAATACCATCACCTTAGTGAAACCTAATAGGACAAATGACGAAGCGAACCATGAGACGGTACTTGAGGTTAGTGAAACCCCTAGGAATGAAACAACGGAGAAAGTAGATGAAGTAGGCGATGACTATTTCAATAAGTTTCCTACGAAAGAAGAATTCTCTCGCCACCCACATTTAGTACGCGACCTCCGTCACTTGTATGTTAGGAGAAGCCCTAGGATCAAGTTTGGGAACCCTTGGAATCTTAATATACCATGTTGCATAGGACATCTTTTGTGGCAAAGGCCTACATTGATCATGAGTCCCAGATAAATATCATGACTAGCACCTACTATAATTGGGTAATGAAGAAGCCTATCCCAACTAGGCAAGATCCCGATAATCCTAGGGTTAGTTGTAATTTCCTTGGTAGAGTTAAGGGATTGCCCGTTTATGTAGGTAGTTTCACGTATCCTACAGATTTCATAATTGTGAATGATATTAGTGCGGCCATAGATCTAGCTTGTCCCACGTTATTCTAGGAAAGCCTTTCATAGAAAACACCGGATGAGTTATGATCCGTCATTAGGAATAATGAGATTCAAGGATGAGACCGATGATGTAGCTTACCAAATGCCCTTCAAGATTGAGAAATTTTCATCATTATCCAATGATGAAAAAGAACTTAAGCTATCGGTCTACTATAGGAATGAAGAGGGTAAGGAGAAGGGAGTAGATTATGTGATGGATAAGATTTTCGGTTTCTATAAGGATTGCTTGAAACTAGGACCAGAATATAGAACCGATTGGGGAGAAGATGACTTCTTAGAAAGATGCATAATTGGGCATTACTATAACATGGAAAACCCCAATAGAGACCGTCATGAGGAAGAAGGTGACGGTAATGAAGTCACGTAGGGGCCACGACTTCGAGTCTAGCTACAAGACTCATAAATAAAGAAAAGCACTTCGTGGGAGGCAACCCATGCTTAATTGTTTGCTTATTTGTGTGTCATATATCTTTTTATTGATTGTTTATTCTCATATTTGAATTTGTGAAAATGCTTTATTTTGTCTTTAACATCGTCTTAATTACATATAAAGGTATTTTACAAAAGGGATAAGTGTAGGGAAGATTACACACGTTTTCAAAAAGAACGTGAACATGAGAATTACGATTATTGAAAAGATATACATGTGTGTTTGTTAGAGTCAAATGCTTGTATCGAGTCATAATGAATGTTTTGCGAAATTTTCCGATTCTAAAGATGTAATTTTTCCATAATTTTTTGAAAATCGCAGACGGACGCTTTTTCGGGATAACTGATGCGCGGACTCCTACTTTCGACAGCGTCGGGAGCGAAAACAAATTTTATCTTTTCTCTCGTTTTACGTGCTACTTATAAATTTTTGGAATTTCTCAGGTCTTAATTTTCAGAAAACCTGTAAACATCCATTCCACAAGCATTATATCCTAGTATAGTAAAGTCATATATAGTGTTACCGCCGATTATACGCGAAGGTTTCGTTTGTTTTCTTAAAGTGTGCAGGTTTTATTTATCAATAAGAAGATACATAAGATTGGAAGGAGCTTCTCACGCATACATTCTTCTTGAAGAAGAATTTAACCACTACTTCACACGGTTCCTACTGAGCTAATTAGGGGAGTATTAGTTTCTTTCATTTTTAATTACCTTCCATTATCATAACTTTGATACTTTTGGGGAACATTGGGGACAATGTTCAGTTTAAGTGTAGGGAGGGAAAATAAAACGAGAACTTTGAAACTATGTTTATCCTTGACTATTTGCCTTGTCCAATTTCATTTGTATAATAAACCATGAGAAATATCGGTTAAGGTAATTTTGGCACCAAAATTTAAAATTTTTCATGACATGTAGGAGTGGGCCATTAGTCTTAATAAAGCGTCTCATGGATAGGAAGTTATATGACTAGCACAAAACCCTTTACCACTCAAATTACACCCCAAAAATGTGAGGATCGCCCTTAGATTTGTAGGACTTAAAGCATTCACCTTTAATACTTCAAGAGTGTACCGGTAGTATAATAGATTCTAGAACTTGTTTTGTGATGCATCCCGAGATCGCTAGTGAGACTACACTTGTGTAGTTAGGAATAACTAAATGATAAGAGGCATTAGGATAACCCTTGTTTGATGCCGTATTATAATTACTTCTTCACATCGGTTGAGTAATTCCCCACACCTTGCGTTGTACTCATCTTTAGTACACGATACCCTAGTTAACCCCTCGAGCCTATCCTTTTCGCGGTTCTCGTGATGTTTCGATTTTCCGAATATCAATGAAGAGCATTGTTTATAATCCACCCCAAATGTACACCCAAATCGCCTTAGCCTACCTTGTATGCACTCACTTTTAGTGCATTATTGTTATCATACTAAACCCTTAGTTCAATTATCTAGTTACTTGCATAAGTTGTTAAGTCGAGTCATATCCTTTGTACACAGTTTTGGGACAATTGGGACTCATGGGAAAAGTTAAATTTTATGAAGTGACGGGAAGGATCGTTAAATTCAAATTCTCTTTATTTACGTAATAATGTACTCCAAGTGTTTTGATCTTTTCAATTCGGGTCAAATTAGTATTAGAGTAATAAAAACTCAAGTGTAGGGATGTGCCTATAAATCCCTATTATTTTGATGTTATCATAGAGGATGGTAGAGTAAAAATGTATGAAAAAAAATGAAAAAATTGAAAAAACATACGGGCTACTATCCTACATCTATCTTTAAATTTATGTTTGTTTGTTTCAAAGTTATCTAGAGTTTAGAGTGTCGAGTCTTGGCTTAGCAACGCCATTCTTTTCATGCTTGTAACATAAAGATTTTTTACTTGCCACCACTAAATCGCCTATCCAACCAAACCCTTTGTTTCCCTACCGTAAGCCTAACGTTACAACCCTTTAAAAGACTTCTTGGATAGTTTTTCCTAGGTGCTTACGCCAAAGCGATGGAGGTTTGATCTAGTCTCAAGCCTATGGTAATCTATGTACTAGGACCGGTTAATGAGTGTTTATCTTCCATTTCCAATTTGATATATTTCATATACACCCGAGAGATGAGAGTATCCAAACACCACTTGTGAGGTGCTAGTATGTAATTTTCGTGCTTGTTATGACTTTTGTGGGGCTTATACTTGTTGTGAATTGTTCTAAACTAATGCTTCATGACCCCTAACTTATAAATTAATTGGCCAAAAGCACATTTGCTTGAGGACAAGCAAATACCAAGTGTAGGGATATTTGATAAGGATTTAAAAGGTACACTTTTGAGGGGTCATTTAAGCCCTTAATCGACCACTTTTATATCCGTTACTGCTTAATTTCGTTCCTTTTCACTTTTTAGGTCTCTTGAAGGCATAATGTCGGAATGACACTTATATGGATGAAATGGCGTGAATATATGAATAAAATGAATAAATTCAAGATCAAGACACTCAAGTCTTTGGAATTGAAGGTGACGTCACGGTCAAAGGCGACGCCGTCAACATGCTCCAAAATTGTGATGGCTCGATGTGAATTTGCTATTTTGTACCGACGATGCCAGCTTTAAAGAGGCGCCACAACTCGGGCGGCCTAGATTCAGATTCCGACGGCGTCAGAAGATGAAGCCGACGACATCACAACCACAAGGTGACGCCGTCACAAAGTTGACGTGGTCAAGACGAAACCCTAATGGCGGCGATCGGACGGAGTCACAATTAAAGAGTGACGCCGTTGCAGTTGTACCTCTATATATAGAATTCGAATTTTCAGACTTTGAAAGAGGTAGTTTTGTGGAGTAAAACCTAATAACGATTTTTGGCTGTCTTGGGCAGTATCTTAGGGTTCTCATACCCTATTTTACAACAAGATAAGCCATTTACTTAATTGATTTAATTATGTCTTCAATTGTATGTGTGTATGCTTGCATGTTCACCATGTCCGGCTAATTTACTTGTGTGTTTGCTTAGATCTATGAAACCTATGTATTGAATATTGATTGGTTGTCTCTTATCTTAATTGTAATTGGCCTAGCATTGCAATAGGTCATCGTTGTGTTTTTAATGCTTGAGTAATCTTTGTGAACATTAGTTTATAATCGCCTAGAGTTGTTGTAGGCTAAAAATCCAAAGATAACTTTAGAGTTAGTTTATGAATCCTAGAGATTTTGTAGGCAATAACCTTAAGGTAGTCTCAAAGAGTTAGGGAAGAAAGCATACCCTACGACCTTAGAAGACACAACGCGTTAAGAATAAGGACGTGACAATTCAACCATTAATAGGAGATAACCAGGGAGTAATAGCATCTAGGTAAACACATCTTTAATCATCATACGAGCACACATCAATTAGACATAGACTACCCCTTAGCTTAGTTAATTAGAATAGTAGAGTAATCGGTAGAAATACCACCCTCAAATCCAATACCCCGACATTCATAATTTCAATTTTCTAAAAAATATAAAAAAGATAAAAAATAATAATCTTCCTCAACCCCAACCTTAGCGTAGTAATTTCTCGCTAGCATTCATATTCCCCTAGAGAACGATATTAATCCCGAGGCTTACCCTAATACTACACTACAATGATTAGGTTCACTGCCTAGGTGGTTGAAAAACTTGCTCGAAGAAAAGGAAGTTTCCTTTGACCTCGAACGCGCGTTGTACGCGTATCAGTTTATAAATAGGTTTAGGATTTGGATTTGGTTTTGTAATGAAGAGAGAGAAAATATAATTTAATTGATATTATAATTAAATAGTATTTAAATATTATATTTTATTATAAGTATTAAAGAGATTGTGAGAGTAAAAATATAAGCTCATAGGTTTTGTTTAAAAGCCACCAAATTAGTAAGGAATGAAAAAGTGTGTCAGCACGGGTGTGAATACCATACGGATTGCCAACAAAAAGATATCAAACGTCACTTTTGGTGTCCAAATCCCAATCCTTTATCTTAAACCCTCGAACCAAACTACACCTTAAATCTTCTTGGTAAAACGAATGGGGATCCTTTTTGTTAGGACCGATTAACATAGATTTATATGGTTCGGGAGGTCGGGGTTGGTGATTGAAGATGAAAGTATTTATCTTGTTTAGAGAGAGAAAGTAGAGAGAGGGAGGAGAAAACACAAAGATGAGTTTATTGAAAGAGAAACAAACACTAACTAAATGATTCACCTCACCCCTCATGGAGAGTCATGAGGGGTATTTATAGGCTCAACAAACCTTAACTTTGCCACTTAAACGATACTAGTCCCTATGGGCAAAGTATACTACGCATCTAGTCCAATTCACGTAAGTGACGTTATCTTTATAAAAAGCGAGGCTAACAATCTCCCTCCAAGATATCGTCACACGTGAATGGTTACAATGAGACCTATAAATACAAAACAAAGTAAATTACAATAGTAATGAACAATGTTGACTTTGTTGAGCGTAGTCTCTCGTAGTCTAGATATCTTGAGGCAAACTTGAAGTTCTCCTTCCGACGATCTCGGCATTTGATCTTTGGCACCGACGGCACAAATCCTTGTAGCTCGAACTTCAACCGTGACGGTCTAGCTAGGTTATTACTCCCTCCTAACTAGTGAGCCGTTTTCTTTCTATTGCTCCCTCCTGAACCGACAACACTCTTCCAACACGCAGCGGAGAAAGTAAACTCTTGATTCTAGCACAATGGTTGTCGCTCGGGAACATCATAACAACATATCTCACTTAGTATTGCATCCAAGTTGGTAAAAAGCCCGATGTACACCACACTACTTCTCTTCTTGGTCTTAAGCACAATTCCTTCGTAATCCAATTACAGAAAAGGAAATACCAATTTCTCCCTCCGATGGTTGCGAGCTATCGGAATCATCATAATGTTGCGTACATGCCGTATTACCTTCTTCTTGATGCAATATTAACATCATAGCTTGATCAAAATTCCGTGAGAATATGTCATAAAAATACTCTCAATAATTCTCTAACCAACACAGTAAACGAACCTCCTTTGAATTCACCGCTAATAGTAATGACCACATATGGAGAAACCCGATCGACCGACTTGAAAAGGAAGTAAGCATCCCAACTTTGTGACTTATTGCTTGTTCTTAAGTTTTGAACAATCCACAACGCCGTGTGATCGAGCACTACAACGTAACTCCTTAAAGTGATGGTTACACACCGTGAGCACTACAACGTAACTCCTTACATCGCTTATAACCAGTTGTCAATTCAAAATCACTTAAAGTGACAAGAATACCCAACAAGTTATCTTGAGACATGCATCCAACCAACCAACGCCTCAAAGATAAAGAAGTTCACCCGTGAAACGTCACTTCAATTTCGCATCAATAATACCGTACAAAAACCCCGTGATCATTTTTTCAAATCTTCGTTCAAGCCGTGAATAGTGTATCCCTCCGTGAATAATTTAACCAATATTACCAACTCTTGACCAAATGCACTTAATAATTTGTATCCAAAATATTTTGTTAAAATAATTCGGATAAACAGTATTTAGTAACGTCCAAAGTGCATCAACCCATCATATTAGATGTATCCAGCCCATCATATATCCAGTCCACAATCCAAATCAGAAAGCCCAACCTGGATCAAATCACACCTAAAGGCCCGGTCCATGTCCTTGATAAGTACCCGGTTGTGTTATAACTGCTTAGGCCCATCAAACAATTCCCCATATCCGGTTAATATAAAACGTTTCATACTTACATTTTACTTAACCTAAATACTTGAAATCCTAACCTAAAAAAGAATACGCTCCTCAAAAAATTCGCCTACCAACAAAGGAAACGCTCATCTTCTCATCACACTCATTTCTCATCAAACCAATTGCATCTCATCTCCCTTCAAACTAATCTCAATCATAAACTAATCTCATCTCAAATCTTATATCCAAATCACAAACAAAAGCATACCGACACCCATATCATATTCAAAATGTGCGCAGCTTCAAGATCCTTTAAAAAGGGTCTCGGGTAGGTATTGTTATGGTTGTTTGAATTGTTTTGATTCTTAAACGAACCGAAGGGATGAAATAACATATTTGTTATATTCATTTCTTTCATATTCGGATATTAATGATTCAAGTGAAACAATCTTGAAAAGATTGCAAAAAAATGAATCCGAATCTGAGATTAGTTCTTGTATAAACGTTTTTTGTTTCAGTGATGAGAGTTGGGGAGAGATGTGAGGGTATATTGATGAGTCTAGATGTAGGTTTTGTTTTAGTTTTGGTTGAATCGGACTGATGATGGGTTAGACCGGAGGTCAAATGATGTTTGGTATATGGTATGTGGTATTTTGTGGTTAAGTCATTTAAGTATACGCATAACTTGTTTTTTTTCATTATTCAGTTCTAGCACGAGAAAATAGCTTACGCGTAACTTTGTCACGAAACCTTACGCGTAACCATTGAGTTATGCGTAACTTTTTCAAAACCTTAAGCGTAAGTCTGCTTATGCGTAACCAGGCTTAGGCGTAAGCCTAGGCTTAGGCGTAAAAGCATACGCGTAAAAATTCCTACGCATAACTTCACAGTTATGCGTAATATTTCTGTAGATGCTTCTTAGGCGTAGAAAATGAGGGTTTTGACCCTTTGACTTTTTTTTCGACGAGTTTTTCCGACCAAATATACCGACCATCTTCATTTTTTCCCAGAAAAGCATAAAAGCTTTTCTTTTTTGACCATGTAAGACCATAAAAAGCTGACCAGAAAGACCACAACTTTCACGGATATTGGTAACAAAAAAGATGTCTAAAAAATAATATATGCTGTTTGGACCCAAAGAGACACAAAGCAGATATTGTACATATACCACAGGACATATTTTGAACCAAAAGAGATGCATAAAAAATGTCGAAACTGTTTACCACTTTACTCGGAAAAAAAAATTTCCGACCCACAAATATAGCACAAAAACAGTTTAAACATGTATCAAAAACCAACATAAATCAACAAAAGATAACCATGGCTCTATACCACTTGTTAGGACCGTTTAACATATGATTTATGTGGTTCGGGAGGTCGGGGTTGGTGATTGAAGATGAAGATCTTCATCCTCTTAGTGAGACAAACTAGAGAGAGGGATGAGAAAACAAAGATGATATTATTGATAAGAACAAAACACACACACACACTTAATGCTTCACCTCACCCCTCATGGAGAGTCATGAGGGGTATTTATAGGCTCAACAAACCTTAACTTTGCCACTTAAACGATACTAGTCCCTATGGGCAAAGTATACTACGCATCTAGTCCAATTCACGTAAGTGACGTTATCTTTATAAAAAAGCGAGGCTAACACTTTTTTGTTTACATGTTTGGTTCACTAATCAAACATCAATATCTTTTCTCATAAATTGTCAATGAACCTAACATCATTATCTTTTCTCAAGTATATAGATGCTCAAGCGTGATCACCGAGGAAAGAAGGTTGGAAAATCGAAAAATGTCACCCAGTCATGGTCTATATCATACGACAACGTAAGTAAAAATTAGATGAGCAATGAAATCTTCACACTACCTTCATTGACTAGATGATGGTTAGGATGGTTTTTGTTTCGAGATATGCGTTCTCTTGTGCATCACTTTCATCATTCTAAAGAAGCTAAAACCTGATAAATGGGGTCGGAATATTGATATGAAATATCAAGTTTTAAATTTTTAGTTAAACACTCAAACTTGAAACACATTAGAACTTTAAAACAATAGACGTAGTTACCCTGACATACTATGATAGAATGGGAGAACTGATATATACTTGCTAAAGCTTGAATATTTGCATATTTTACTGAAATACAAGTTTTCAATACATAATATACAATGTTGTTTAATCATGATTTGAGTAAATATGCAAATATGCAACTTTTAATTAGTATATTTGTAATAACCTCTAATATAAATGTAATAAACTTAACCGAGTGTTTCTCCAAAGGAATGGTAGTTAAGATTTTAGTATTCAAACTTCAGTTGGCTAATCAAACTAACGGAGATTAATAATGTTACAAGATTGCAATAAAGAAAACGTTACCGATAATAGTAAACTATCCGCTCAATCACAGGGGTAGCTTAGTGGCAAAAGGTTTATTACTATCATTACTAAAATGTGAGATGTCTCAAGTTCAAGTTTTTGCTAGGGGCAAACAACCTTGAAATGTACCAACCGTAAATATATCAACCACGGTGTACCCTGATTCGTCAAGTATTTGCGGTTCTTCACAACAAAATATTAGCGGTTCTTCATCACCACCTCCACCTATGTGTCCCATTCATCTGTTTGGTGTTGATGATTTACCAATGTACGAACTCAATTTTCTCCTTCTATGCTTAATGCTATAAATGAGGACTCTCCTCTCGAAGAAGTCCCACCGCAGAAGAAGAAGTCGTAAAAAAGACTTCAAAAGAGAACGCCAAAAAATGACGATGTAATGCGTAAGTGCGTAACATTCCATGAACCAATGAAGAAGAAATCGTATTATGCAAAGGTTGGGTTCGTACATCCGAAAATAGAGCCAAAGGTAATACGAATATGGAAAATGGGTTTCAGACGGAGGTTTTAGGTTACGTTGAGCAAACAATGAAGGTATATGGTGTTTGAACCTACAATTCGTTAAATGGGAAATGGAAGGGTTTGCGCATCAGAGTGGCTCTATTTTTTGGAGTTTACGAATAATATGCAGGGCCAGAGTGAAGAAGAAAGTGTCAACGTCATCCATTCTATCGGCGTTGTCGGCAGTTGGCAGGGATGAAGCGTTTGCTAGGTTGTTGGCCACCGAATATGAAAGTCAAACCGAGTCGTTTATGATAATGAATGAATCAGATTGTGACACCTTTTTCAAGATCAAGAGTCAGGAGACGAAAAATGCAACAAAAAAAGCTTGAAATAAAATAACAAATATTGGTCATGCAACAACACAAACAATGACAAAAAGACGAACTATTATATATGAGCCCCGTTGATCGCTTGAGTGGATTCCATCTCGTAAGAGTGTTGCAGATAAAGCAGGCGATTAAGGTGTAACACCTCTAAAATTATCACAGCGAAAGACAATGTCACTGGGGTATTACCTATCAGTACACATTACAAGTTACAGAAAACGACTCTATATGAGAAGTTTTGAAATAAATTATAATTTGATTAATATTAAATATCAGAGTTACAAAGAGGTCCCAACAAGTTTTGAAGTACAATAATAGTACAATATAAAAGTTTAAAAGTTCTATCAAGTGATAATAATGCATTGTCTTTAAATATCCGTGCGCCTTTACATGCCAGCTAATTCCTTTCGAACCTGATGTAAACATGCTAAAAGTGTCAATACAAAGGTTCGTAAGTTCATAGGTTTATAAGTAAAACAAATGATTGCAAGAGTTTCGAGTTTGTGTGATAATTGTAATAAATACAAATATCAGTAAAATGGATAGTGGGTTACATTGTTATACACCCAAAATTCGAGGACAATTATTATTTCATTGTTTAATATATCATGGGTTACATTGTTATATACTCATAGATCGAAAATAGTTGTTATTCACTAAGCTCAAGACAACCAAAGCGTTAACCTCGTACCAATAGAAATTGATATAATCGTTGCAATAGTGGCCCTAGTAGGTAATTTTCCGTTATACCTAGTGTTCTCAAATATAGTGCGTTTTTTTGCCTTAACTGGGTCAACACAAACCGGATTCGTCAATCCCAATAGGCCTATTCACAATATTCATGCTCACTTGATAAGGATATAAAACGTACGCTTTTAGGGGGTCAGTTAAGCCCTAAATCGACCAATTTTATATCCGTTACTGCTTAATTTTGTTCCTTTTCACTTTTTAGGTCTTTTGGAAGCAAAATGCTGGAATGAAGCAAAATGCTGAAAAGGAGCAAATACATGAAGAAAATGGCAAAGTCAAGATCGAAGCCACTCAAAGTGCGATCAACGATTGACGGCGTCCCACCAAAGGCGCGCCGTCCTCTATGATGACTTGATCAAAACATTCACGCGACGGCTCAGTGAAAATTTTGGTCACACAACCTAACGGCGTCACGCCTTAATATTGGAGGGCGTCACTCCCAGTTTTCAACTCAGACGACCCATATCTAGAATTAAGACGACGTCCCAACTAAAGACCGACGGCGTCACAACTCTAAGGTGACGCCGTCCCATCGATGACCGTGCCTAGACGAAACCCTAATGATGGCGGTGGCGGCGTCCCATGCAAAGGTGGCGCCCAGCGGTTGTAAATCTATATATAAATTCGATTTTTCGTATTTTGGGAGGTAGACTTTTGGAGAAAAACCCTAAATCGTTTGCGATCCGAATTGGACAGTATATTAGGGTCTCATACCCTATTTTACACATCGAGATAAGTATTTTAATCCAAAGTATCATTATGTCTATCCCGTATTTGATTGATTGTGTGTATGCTTGCTTGTTAACCATGTCTAGCTAAATTCTTGTGTGTTTGCTTAAATCTATGAAACCTAGTTATTGATTATTGTTAGGTTGTTTCTTATCTTAATTGAAAATTGGCTTAGGAGTGCAACTAGGCATCATTCGTTGTATTTAATGCTTGAGTATGCTTTATGATGATATGGTCTATGGATGAAATAGCTTAGGCTTGCCGACTTCGTAGGTCATATACGAGAGATAACCTCAAAGAACTAGGGGGCACGCATACCCTACGACCTTTAGGAATACAACGCGTTAAGATAAGGTGTGACAACTCAACCGACCAATAAAAGATAACTAAGGAGTAATAGTATCTAGGTTAACACATTTTTAATCATCATACGAGCACACCTCAATTAGACATAAGCTACCCGTAGTAACTAGATAATTAGATAAATTAGATAATTAGATAAATAGAGTAATCGGTAGAAGTACCACCCCCAAACCAATTGCCCCGAGATTTTACCTTAGCTTTCTAAAAAACCATATAAAGATAAAAAAAAGAATCATTCTCAACCCCCACCTTCTCGTCATACATTTCTTTCTAGCATTCCTATTCCCCTAGAGAACGATGTCAACCCCCGAGGCTTACCCAATACTACACTACAACGATTAGGTTCACTACCTAGGAGGTTGAAAAACTTGCTCGACGAAAAGGAAGTTTCTTTCACCCTAAACGCGCCTTTCGCGCGCATCAAGTTTTTAGCGCCGCTGCCGGGGAATAGAATAGCTAGTTAGAGTTCTATCTCATCCAGGTTCCCTTGCTTGATTCCTATCAAGTAAGTTTTTTTTCTCATTTTTATTAGCTTCCTTGTAGTTTATCCCCCTTCTTCGTGTTTTTTTCATAAATCTAATCACTCACCATGATTCGCATCTTTCGCCGGAGAACTTTGCACTACCCGCTCCCAACCCCGCAATGGAAAACGCAATTCCACAAAACCTTTCACCCGTTCACCACTTTGGAAATCACCTAGGGTATAATGAAATAAATTGGCAACATAATAGTCCTTTTTATGATTCGGATTCCGATGAGGAATTTGATGACAGGAGAGGCAATTGACAACGGAGAAGTCATCAATGAAATTAGGTTTGAGATGGAAGAAGACCCCTCCCAATGCTTTGACCCTAGGTGTAGAATTGAGGTTGATAGCCCCTTCAACATGCAATTCCCTTGTAAGATAGGATTTGAGAGTTTTGATGCTTACTTGAATTCATTCCTACCTTTAAACTTAATCTCAAGGAATCTATATAATAAAATTAAGGTGAATGAGTTAGTATATCAAGGGAACAATGTTGTTGATGCGGTCACTCACTTGCACGTGTTTGTTGGAAGTTTTGCCTATTTGGTTGAATTCATGGGTTTAGAAAATTTAGGAGAATTCATTGATGGAAGCCTCACTCAAGTGATATTTGAAAAACCCTTCAAGAGAATGAGTAAGTTGAATGAACGGATGGTTGATGGTTTAGTCACATTCTCTAGTGAAGTTGAGGATTTTGTCTATCAAATGCCCCGTACGCACCCTAGGTTTAAACACAAAGATATAGAGGCATGTAATCGGATGGCTCCCATTCCGATACTTAGTGAAAGAGACAAACAATGGGTACTTAGACATACTTATGAAAAAATGAAAGGTACTATAAAAAATGCCTAGAATTAGGATATGAGTACAAGAAAGATGAGAGAACATTAGAATGGCTTATATATGTGCACGTGAGTGTGCATGAGACAACGTAGGAGCACGACTTCGAGTCTAGCTACAAGACTCATAAATAAAGAAAAGCGTTTCGTGGGAGGCAGCCCATGCTTAATTGTTTGCTTGTTTTGTGTGTCTTTTCATTGTTGTTTATTCTCATGTTAGACTTTGTGAAAATGCTTTATTTTGTCTTTAACTTCGTCTTAATTACATATAAAAGTATTTTACAAAAAGATAAGTGTAGGGAAGATCACATACGTTTTTGAAGAACATGAACATGAGAATTACAACTAGTGAAATTGATATATATGTGTGTTTGTTAGAGTCAAATGCTTGTATCGAGTCATAATGGATGTTTTGCGAGAATTTTTCGAGTTTTAAAGATGTAATTTTTCGAATTTTTCGAAAAATGCAGCAGACCACTTTCTGTCGGGACAACTTGACGGCGTCGAGATTAAAGCTCGACGACGTCGAACTATCGAAACAATTTATCATTTTTTTTCGTTTTTGTGCTACTTAAAAATTTTTCGAAATTCCGGTCTTAATTTTCCATATAAACTGCAAACATCCATTCCACAAGCATAATATCTTACTTGCTTTCTAGTGTAGTTGTGTCATATATAGTTTTACCGTCGATTTTACGCGAAGGTTTCGTCTATTTTCTTATAAGTGTGCAGGTTATATTTAGCAAGAAGAAGAAACACAAATTGGATGAAGCTTATTACTCATGCATTCTTCTTGGAAAAGAATTTAACCGCAACTTCACACGGATCCTACCGAGCTAATCAGGGAAGTACTAGTTTCTTTTCCTTACTTACCTTCCTTTATCATAACTTTGATACTTTCGGGGAACATTGGGGACAATGTTCAGTTTAAGTGTAGGGAGGGAGAATAAAACGGGAACTTAGAAACTATTTACTCACTTGATTATTTGTCTTGTCCTTGGTAATTTTTGTAATAAACTATGAGAAATATTCGTTAGAGCAATTTTAGCACCAAATTAAAAATTTTTTATGACATTTACGAGCTAAACTTTAGTCTTAATAAAGCGTCTCATGGATAGGAATTATATGACTAGCACAAAACCGTTACCACTCAAATTCCACCCAAAAATGCGAGGTTCGCCCTAGATCTTTAGGAATAAAAGCATTCACCTTTAATGCTTAGAGAGTGTACCGTAGTATAATAGATTCTAGAACTTATTTTGTGATGCATTCCGAGATCGCTAGTGAGACTACACTTGTGTAGTTATGAATAACTAAATGAAAAGAGGCATTAGCATAACCATTGTTTGAAACTTGTATTATAATTACTTCTTCCACATCGGTTGAGTAATTACCTCACACCCTTGCAATATACTCATCTTCACTATACGATACCCCTAGTTAACCCCTTAGAGCCTATCCTTTTCACGGTTCTCATGATGTTTCGATTTTCCGGAATATCAATGAAGAGCATTGTTTACAATCACCCCCAAATGTACACCCAAATCGCTTTAGTCTACCTTGTATGCACTCATCTTTAGTGCATTATTGTTATCATTACTTAACCCTTAGTTCAAATATCTAGTTACTTGCATGGTTGTTAAGTCGAGTCATATCTTTTGTACAAAGTTTTGGGACGATTGGGACTCATGGGTAAAAGTAATATTTTATGGAGTAACGGGAAAGAACGATAAATTCAAAATCCCTTTGTCTACGTAATTAAATACTCCAAGTGTTTTGATCTTTTCAAATCGGGTCAATTAGTGTTAAAGAAATAAAAACTCAAGTGTAGGGATGCTCCTATAAATCCCTTATATTTTGATTTTATTGTAGAGGATGGTAGAGTAAAAATGTATGAAAAAAAAATCGAAAAAAGAGAGCGTTAAAAAAATGAAAAAATGAAGAAAAACATACGGGCTACCATCCTACATCTATTTTTATGTTTATGTTTTTAAATTTATGTTTGTTTTGTTTCAAGTTATCTAGTTTAGTGAGTCGAGTCTTGGCTTAGCAACGCTACTATTTTCATGCTTGTAACATAAGTTTTTTGACTTGCCACCACTAAATATCCCCTATCCAACAAAACCCTTTGTTTCCCTACCGTAAGCCTAACGTTACAACCCTTGTAAAGACCTCTTAGATAGTTGTTCCTAGGTACTTACACTAAAGCGGTGGAGGTTTGATCTAGTCTCAAGCTTATGGTAATCTATGTACTATACCAGGTAATGAGTGTTTATCTTCCATTTCTATTTATTATATTTCATATAAACCCGAGAGATGAGAGAATCCAAACACCACTTGTGAGGTGCTAATGTATAATTTCCGTACTTGTTATGAATATTGCGGTGCTTTTACTTGTTGTGAATTATTTTAAACCAATGCTTCATGCCCCCTAACTTATAAATTGATTGGCCAAAAGCACATTTTCTTGAGGACAAGCAAATACCAAGTGTAGGGATATTTGATAAGGATTTAAAACGTACGCTTTTAGGGGGTCTTTTAAGCCCTAAATCGACCAATTTTATATCCATTACTGCTTAATTTCATTCCTTTTCACTTTTTAGGTCTTTTGAAAGCAAAATGCTGGAATGAAGCACATTTGGATGAAAAGGAGCAAATACATGAAGAAAATGGCAAAGTCAAGATCAAAGCCACTCAAAGCTGATCAACAGTACCTAACGGTGTCCCAACCAAAGGGCGACGCCGTCCCTCTATAATGACTTGATCAAAACATACACGCGACGGCTCAGTGAAAATTTTGGTCACACAACCTGATGGTGTCACGCCTTAATATTGGAGGGCGTCACTCCCAGTTTTCAACTCAGACGCCCCAGATCTAGAATTAAGACGACATCCCAACTGAAGACCGACGGCGTCACAACTTTAAGGTGACTCCGTCCAATCGATGACTTGGTCCAGACGAAACCCTAATGACGGTGAGTTGACGGCGTCCCATGCAAAAGGTGACGCCGTCGCAGTTGTAAATCTATATATAGAATTCGACTTTTCTGTATTTTGGGAGGTAGAATTTTGGAGAAAAAACCCTAAATCGTTTGTAGTCCGAATTACACATCGAGATAAGTATTTTAATCCAAAGTATCATTATGTGTGTCCCGTATTCGATTGATTGTGTGTATGCTTGCTTGTTTACCATGTCTAGCTAAATTTCTTGTGTGTTTGCTTAGATCTATGAAACCTAGTTATTGATTATTGTTAGGTTGTTTCTTATCTTAATTGAAAATTGGCTTAGGAGTGCAACTAGGCATCATTCGTTGTATTTAATGCTTGAGTATGCTTTATGATGATATGATCTATGGATGAAATAGCTTAGGCTTGCCGACTTCGTAGGTCATATACGAGAGATAACCTCAAAGAACTAGGGGGCACGCATACCCTACGACCTTTAGGAATACAATGCGTTAAGATAATGTGTGACAACTCAACCGACCAATAAAAGATAACTAATGAGTAATAGTTTCTAGGTAAACACATTTTTAATCATCATACGAGCACACCTCAATTAGACATAAGCTACCCGTAGTAACTAGATAATTAGATAATTAGATAAGTAGAGTAATTGGTAGAAGTACCACCCCCAAACCAATTGCCCCGAGATTTTACCTTAGCTTTCTAAAAACCATAAAAGATTAAAAAAAAAAAAAAAAAAAAAAAAAAATCATCCTCAACCTCACCTTCCGTCATACATTTCTTGCTAGCATTCCTATTCCCTAGAGAGCGATATCAACCCCGAGGCTTACCCAATACTACACTACAACGATTAGGTTCACTTGCTGGGAGGTTGAAAAACTTGCTCGACGAAAAGGAAGTTTCCTTCACCCCGATCGCGCTTCCGCATCATCACTCTCTAGTGATTAATGGCTCATGATGTAGGGACTTAAGTGTGGAAATAGTGTTACTTAATGCCAATAAAACAAGGTTTATATATTTATTAATTAATTATGCTTGAGTACTTAACGTTTGTAAAGTATAACAAGTGTTTAAGTCTAGTTTTGACACCTTAAAATTAGTTACATGTTCTAATTTACAAGTTATTCGGTAATTGAGTTTTATGTCATTTTTATGTTTCCATATGTCTGAATTTGTCGTTTCAGGATCAATTAGTCTACGAAAGAGTAAAGGAGTCCTTTTTTTCAATAGTGGGTCCTACCACGTCGGTTTGTAAGAAAAAGTGGTCAAGTAATACTAAACGTTACGTTTAGAGTTTTTATTTATTTTAGTTTTCCCGTCTTAATTTACACGTTATTTCTAACCCGTAAAGGGTTTTGATTTGGTCCTTACGTCTTTGGAAATGTTTTTGAATGAACTTTACAGATTTTTGGGTCCCACGGTCTTAAAACTTACTTAAATAAAGTGAAATTACTAATTTATCCTTATATATACAAGCTGATTCTTTGAGCAACTAAATAGTCCCACGGTTTTGGCGATAAGTTGAGTTTTAAAACCCTGTTTGACACGGGGTTTTCGAATACGTTTAAGTTTATGTGTTAGCTACAACTTTTATTCTTTGACCAATAGGTGGTTATATGCAAATTTTATGAGTTTTACCCGTTTCAAAACTGTTACTTAGATTTTGACACTTCTCGCTAAAACATTTTTATAGAATTCATCGGGTATTGTTATTAGGTGTTATACCCATCGAAACGACCGAAAGAAACAGACATAACTCCCTAAATTTTTACCTAAGTGACACAGTCCAGTGATTTTGTGCAGTAATTACGTTTACCCCTTGTCCATAAATTGTTTTGCAAATTAAGTTCTTTCGATGTTTCTTAGTGATTTTGTCCAATATACCAAGCCTAATTATGTATAATAAACATATAAAACATGTAAAATACATATATTATAAATATTTACAGAAATCAAATAAAAGTATATAGGGTCTCTTACAATCCTTGTGAAGAAAATAACAAGACACTAGATCAAGATCACTAAACCAAGAATCACTAACTAGTATTCAAAATTTTTCCAACCAATACCAAGCTTCCAAATTAATAACTCAACCTTAGAATCCCTTGATTCATCCTAATCTAACATAAAAATAAACTCTAGTAAAAATCTTCAATAAGAACACTTGGAAATTGGATGAGATTTTGTGGTGATTTTGTGGATGGAATGAACTAAGGATCATCAAGGAACTAAGAGATTAACTTGTGTTGGATACTTGGATTATAGAAGCAAGATCAGTGATCAAAATGGCTGTTTTAATTGTTTTGGGTTGTTCATGGCATGAGAGAAAGAAAGAAATTAAATTTTTATTAAGTATAGAAATGTGATGTAAATGAGGTGTAAATGAACAAATATCTCGATATTATGTTTAGATAATATCTATTTTGATGACTAGGTTAGTATGACTAGATAGATAAGTTTGTTAGTTTAGTGTAATATTATGTATAAACTAGTTGTTTGAGGATAAAACTTTAAAACGCGAAGTCTTAAAAGCGCGTAAAACGTAAAGCCGAAAAACGTAAATGTCTGAAACTTATAGAAATGTCATAAACATTAAAAAATAAATAATTTTATTGTTTTTAATGTTATATGAGTATAACTGGAGGTTTAAATGACGTTTAGACTAAAAACGTAGCTCGTAGACGTGTTTGGTGACTCTGGTTCTTAACAAAATCGACGTAAACTATAAAAATGACCCGACAAGTATAAAATTTACTTGTCAAAATAAGAATACGTTAAAATGTATAAAATGTGTATACTGAACATAGTCTAGGGTTTAGTTCACGTTAAATGTATGCGTAACGATGTACGCGGGATAACTTATATGATTACCCATAAAGGTTAATTTTCGCGAAATTAAAGTGAATAGTAAAAGTACGAGATTGAAAATTATCTTAAATGTACGGGTTGTTACATAAAGAGAAGTTGAATTTAAAATATTAATTTACATTTTTAATATCATACGTTTATGTTTTTTTTTATATTATTAATGCAATATATTTAAATTATGAATAAAAGTTTAATTTAGTTTTTAATTAAATTTGTGAAAAAAATGGGTTTGATGGTGGTTTAAGTAGTAACCATAGAACGTAAAAAAAAGATGGTGAACTAGATAGTATGATGAATAGTGATGTGACACTAATATAGAGGTGGTGGATTTCTATGGTTACTCCGACTATTACCAAAAGTTTATATTTTGAGGAGTCGAATCAGTAAAACTTTCATTCTATTTGCTTTTCAAGAAAGTAATATAGTTCAAAAGAAGCAAAAATTAGATGATTTCACTTATTTTTATACATAAATAATTGGTGATAAGTTTAATGCTAAATCACTTATGTGTATATGCTTTTATTATACCACTCCCGAAAATAATTATTACAACATGTAGTGGTGTCAAGAGCAAGAGCAAGATAAACGTGAATATGTGATAAACCATCAATTTATCTAGAACTATAACATTATTATTTTTCATTTTCTTCAATTATCATGATTTGTTATAAAATACGAAAACTGATGGTAAAATTAGTATAAAATTTGTACAATATTGGCCTATAACTTTTTGTTTATGGGCTTTAATCAACAAAAATTTGTTACATGACTAAAAAAATTCAAATATAATAAATTTAACTAAGTTAGATGATAAAAAAAAAGTCAGTTTGACGTAAAAGTATAAAACATCACACTATCATGACATATGTCTTTTTTAGTGGGTTTGAGTTGAAGATGTCGAGTATTCATGAACATTTAATGTTTGACGAATATTTTGTATTGAGTAACTTCGGCATAATGTTGATGATAAGTTGATAAAAGATGATGAAACATTTTATAGTAAAGAACATAACATACATTTTATATTCTTCAACCCCAGCTATTATGGATGTAAATGAACTGAACAGTCAGTGACATTTTATAAATCGTTAGATAAAATGTTTGTTTACTTATTAAACGAATGGACATGAACATTAATTTACGTTCGTTTAGTTAAATAAACGAACATGAAGAATTTTTTTGTCCATTCATTTATGTTTGTGAACGTCTGATTATGCATTTGTTAAGTTAACGTTCGTTTATGTTTGTATATCCTATGTATTTTGTATACACTTTAATATTGGTTTACTTAAACAAAACAACACTTATAAAACTCAGTATTATGTATATATTTAAAAAAAAATTATGTTTATTTGTTACACCCAGATAAGGCTGCTCATCGTTCGAAAACCGGACCGGACCGAGACCGAATCCGGCAAAAACCCTAGACCGAGACCGAATGTGGTCGGTCCGGTCCGGTCCGGTCCGGTCTCGGTCGGTCCGTCGGTCGGTCCGGTCCAACAAGGCTAAATTTCGGGTTTATGGTCCGGACCGGACCGGACCGAGACCGAATCCGGCAAAAACCCTAGACCGAGACCGGACCGACGGTCCATCGGTCCGATCGGTTCGGTTCGGGTCGGTTTTGTCGGTCCGGTCCATCCGTCCGTTTGCTCACCCTACACCCGTAACTGCTTTTAAAGTATTCTATTACAAGGATGACCCTAAATAAGTTTGACTATGACTAAATGTGTTTGACTAGCCGATAAATGATATTTTGAATAAGTGTAGAAAATAGTGCAGAGTTGTACCAGCCTTGATATGGCGTATCCCATTTTGGGGATACATCGTATTTATTGATGAAGGTGATACGGCGTATCCTAGGTTAGGATACGGCGTATCTATGGATATGTAGGGATACGACGATCGGCTAGAAATGAGCAGAATGACGACGTATATGCCCCTTCGGTCTTACACGAGGGCCCAATACTCTCAACCGAAAGGACCGGTCGATACTCTTAACCGAAGGGACCGATACTCTAATGCAGCAATCGCCGAAAGAAAGTGTTGCCGGTCACCGTCCAAGGACACGCCGACTGACAAGATTGCTTTTGCATTTAGCTGGATACACTTTGTCTCATCCCGTGGATGTCGGGCATGACCCGGGGGCGATGTCGAGTTCGATGTCGGCTCGATATCGCCAACGACCCCATGAAGTACGACGGACCGGGGGACGACGGTGACATCGGGTAGTATATATCGCATCTGATGTTGGAGAATAAGGTATCATTTCACACACACATACATTTATACTATACCTTTCGGTAAAACACATACTTACTCTTACGCCGGAGTCGGGTCCTGGGATAACACCCGGGGCGAGACTAACGCGTCGTTCATCTTAGCAGGTATCTGGAAGGCTTACTCTTGAGGCTGAAGGATAACTGCAACAACCCACAAAAAATTACTTCGACATTGGCGCCATCCGTGGGACCCGCATTCAATCTACCAGAGTTGTAGGATGACGGGTTCAACACCACCGAAACTTCGGAGGAAGTTCCACACCATTGACAAGAGAGGCGGTTGGAAGGTGCGTGGCGCTCTCAGTCGATGATAAAAGAACACAATAGCGGGAGGGATCTTGTTGAGCCATTACGGTTGGACTTGAAGACGAAGCGACTCTTGATAAGGACGAGCCGGCATTAAGAAGAAGGAGATAGTTACGGGAACAAAGTGAAAGGCGAAGACTGCGAAACCTTTCAAAGAAGTCTCGAAATCCCCATTCGATGGGCGAATCATCGAGTTTTCCGCTCGGAACACAAGATGCCCACCCATATCAAAATCATACGATGGGTCTACGGATCCTCAAGACCATCTCAACCGATTCACCGGCTGCGGGACATGGAGAGTGGCCAATGCCCGTGTGGTGCCGCATGTTCCAACAAGCGTTGGATGGAAAGGCCCGAGGATGGTTTGATGGGCTTCGTAGGAAGCATTGATGAATGGGCGGCTTTTAAGGATCGGTTGAGGCTCGCTTCTCCTTGCACAAAGCTTGTGTCAAGGACCTACGAGATTGCCAAGATAGTGAGAAAGGCTAATGAAACGCTGGGAGTTCAAAGAAAGGTGGACCACGGAGGCGGGGATTCATACGGTGCTCCGGAGATCATGAGGATCTCCTCATTCATGAGCGGGTGTAAGTGCCCGGCCGGCCAAGCGGTTCGCCGATCGATCCCCAAGGCGGTGGAGGAGATGATGATTAGGGTCGATGACTTCGTAAGGTCGGAGGAAGCTTTCGCCAGTACCGAATTGCCTCGAGGAGAACACTATGATACTACTAGAAGAGCCTCGACGGGACCCTTCCGAAAGGACGAAAGGGCCGTCAGGAGTCATTACGGAGGAGACAAGAGGAATGAAGGACGGCATGCGTACTCGGGAAGAGACCGTGGAAGTTCACACCGCCATGGTGACAGGTCGGCTCCTTACGTGCCCCATCGCGGTGACCACCGGCAGGCCGAGGCAACCCAGCTAACCTAGATTCACTTATAAAACCACCAAAGAGATCTTAGCCACCGAGCACCATTCGCCTACCCCTCCAAGCCGATCGTGACCCCCACGCAAGGAGAATCAAGATAAATCTTGCGATTATCATGGAGAAAAAGGGCACTATCTGAATGATTGCTACCACTCAAAAGGCGATTAGAGATAGCGTTGGAGTCCGGAAGCTAAATCATCAGGTCAAGGATCTCCTAGTAAGGAAGGAGAGAACCCCAGGAATGATACAGGAGCTAAAGACAAGGTCATCAACATGATCCGAACCTAGCGAACGAAGGAAAAGGAAGTCATCGGAGCAAGAGGAAAGATGGATGAATGTGCCTATAACGTTCCCTCCGCTCCCCGACGGAGATGTGTCGGATGACCCTCTCATAGTTGAAGCCACGATGGAAGGGTACTTAGTAAGGAGAGTCTTCGTAGATGAAGGAGCCTCGGTGGAGGTAATGTTTGAACACTGCTTCAACAACCTACCTCACGAGATAAGGAGTCGAATGAAGCAGACACAGACAGATTTGCTGGGATTCGCCGGACAGGTAACACGCCCACTGGGAAAGATCGAATTAGATGTGTCATTCGGAGACGAGGGGTTGTACAGGAAGGTCAGGATGAAGTTCACAGTTATTCGAGCACCGTCTCCATATAATGTCATCTTAGGAAGGACCGGATTGAAGATTCTGCGAGCCATACCTTCTACGGTCCATTCCATGATGAAGTTCCCAACGCCTCAAGGAATTGCCACGTTGGTCACCCGTTCCGTCATCATTTCGGAATGCAGGAGGTTGGAAAAGTTACAGACCATCGTTCCGGAGCAGGATAAGGAAGAAACAGACACAGGAGAGGTGGGGTTAACGGAGGAGGTAGCGATCAACCACCGCCTTTCCCGAACAAGCCGTAACGATAGGGGTGCTGCTTGTCCGCCGAGGGCAACGACGACTCAAGGAGCTTTGCAAAGGAACATCGACATATTCGCATGGGAACCGGCGGATATGGTGGAGTCCCAGAGCAATCATAGAGCATACCACAATGCCAACCCTTCGATAGACCGGTATGTCAAAAGCGCCGAATGTTGGGCTGGCGATCGAGTCAGCGATCGCAAAGGAGGTAGAAGAATGGATCAAGGCGGCATAATCGGGCGGTGAAATACCCCACTTGGATATCAACCCAGTTACGGTGAAGAAGTGTGGCGGAAGTGGCGCATGTGCATTGACTTCAAGAACATCAACTCCGCCTGTCCCAAAGACTATTACCCTTGCGAGAGATCGTCTGGAAGATCGAGTCGGTCATGGGGTATAAATACAAATGCTTCTTGGATGCTTACAAAGGGTATCACCAGGTACAAATGGCGAGAGGGCGAAGAAAAAGCGACATTCTACACTGAGCAAGGAACCTACTGCTACACCAAGATGCCGTTCGGTCTGAAGAACGCCGGAGCCACCTATCAACGGATGATAGACTCCGCCTTTCAATCACAGATAGGGAGGAACCTGGAAGCCTATGTGGACGACATGGTCATCAAGAGCAAAGAGGAGCAGGGAATGCTAGCAGACATTGCGGAGACATTCGACAACCTCCGGAAGATCAACATGAAGTTGAATCCTAAAAAATGCTCTTTTGGAATGGAGGAAGGAAAGTTCCTAGGGTATATGGTAACTTCAGAAGGAATTCGAGCAAACCCAAAGAAGACGAAGGCAATAATGGACATGCAATCGCCAAGGACCCTGAAAGAAATGCAGAGCCTCAGCGGCAAGTTGGCGGCACTTAATCGTTTCTTGGCTCGTTCGGCTGAAAGATCCTTACCGTTTTTCGAAACACTCAAAAGCATCACCAAGGAGAATAAGGAGGAGTACCGGTGGACGGAAGAGCGAGAATCGGCATTCAGAGATGAAGAAGTTGATAACAGATCTTCCTCGCTAACAACACCGTCCATAAAAGAAACATCATGTGTATCTAGCGGTACGTGAGAAGCGGTCGGTCGCGGTTCTCCTCACGGAAAGGAAGGAAGGCGATTACCGATTCGTTATGTGAGCGAACACTCAATGAAGCCGAGAAGAACTATGCCCGATTGAAAAATTGGCATTATATACATTACACATGTCGAGAAGGCTCGGAGATACTTGAAGCACACCTATAAAGGTGATCACGGACCACCGATAAAGCGGATCCTCAACAAGCGGAGCGTCCGGGAAGTTAGCTAAGTACTACGTGGAATTGGGTGCATACAACATAACTTACGAACCCGGAGCGCAATCAAGGCCGGTGTTAGCGGACTTCTTGTCGGAAGCACCCATCGGAGAAAGCAATGAGGAATACTTCAACCAACCCAGCCGAAGAAGAAGGAGGAGGAAATGGCTTTTGTACGGATGGGGCATCCAATAACAAAGGCTCGGGCGGGTCTCGTACTAATCAATCCGGAGGAATGGAATTCACTTATGCCATCCGACTTGAATTCGACAGCACTAATAACGAAGCCGAGTACGAAGCCCTACTGGCAGGGTTAAGGATGGCAGAGAGTATGCAGGTTCGTAGCCTTGAGGTCCGGGTGGACTCTAAGTTGGTGGCTAACGAGATAAACGGAGATTATGTGGCAAGTCATGAAAGTATGATCAAGTACCTAGCGAAGGCAAAGGAGTACATAGCCGGTTTGAGAACTTCACCATCCGGAACATCCCTAGAGGTCGAACCAAAAGCGGATGTTCTCGATGAACCGCCACGGTCGCTTTTGACCACTTGAAAGGAAGTATTGGTGGAGTCTTGAGGAAAGATCGACGAAGGCAAAGAAGTTAACAATGTTGTTGAAGAGGAGGAGACAATGGATGACCCCATCATTCGGTGTCTCGAGGAAGGAGTTTGGCCGAAAGATCCCAATGAAGCCCGCAACCTGAGGATGAAAATCAATCAATATGTCATGGAAGATGGCATACTTTACAAGAAAGCCTACTTGGTACCTATGATGAGGTGTGTGGGCCCCCTACAAGCAAACTACGTTATAAGAGAGATACACATGGGAGCGTGTGGTATGCATTCCGGTCCTCGATCGGTCGTGGCAAAGGCCATGCGACAAGGATACTACTGGCCTACAATGCACCGGGATGCTAGGAACGAGATAATCAAGTGTGACTCCTGCCAGATCCACTCCCCGATACCACAACTTCCAAAAACCAAGCTGACACCCATCATGGCTCCATGGCCCTTCTACCAATGGGGCATGGACATAGTAGACCTCTACCACCGGCGGTAGGAAGGTCAAGTTCCTCTTGGTGCAATCGACTACTTCACCAAGTGGGCGGAAGCCAAACCGGCAAAGATCACGGAAAGGGCGTTACGAAGTTCGTATGGGATAACATAGTATGTCGCTTGGTCTCCCGCCATCATCGTCACGAGACAATGGTAAGCAATTCGTGGACAACCCTTCAAAAGGCGGTGCGAAAAGCTCAACATCAGCGGTCAATCTGGTAGTAGCTCATCCATGAGCCAGCGGATGGTGGAAAGAGCTAACAAGAGCTTGATGGAAGGAATCAAAGCAAGGTTGGGCGCGCAAAGGCCGGATGGGTGAGCGAGCGCCAAATGTCCTATGGGCGCACAGGACTTCCATCAAGACTAGTAACGAGAGACCCGTTCGACCTCACTTATGGAGCGAAGCGGTCATACCGGCGAAATAGGCATGCCAGCGTCTGAGGTAAGGCGGATAAGAGAGGGATGGAAGAAGAAGATTCTCGCCGAGCGGCGAACAAAGCGAAGAAGACATCCGTCTCAACCTTGACTTGCTACAAGAGCGGAGAGAAGAGGCGGCGTAATGGGCCCGATACAAAGCAAAGGCGGAGAAGTACTACAACCGGAATGCACGTGGTTTCTTTCAAACCGGGAGTTCGTGTGTCGAAAAAGCGAAGCCAGCGAGCCGAAGATCAAGGCAAATTAGGACCCAGTGGGAAGGCCCTGTCGGATCAAAGAGGCAAACCTCAGCGGCTCGTACAAATTGGAAACTTTGGATGAAGAGGAAGTACCGGAGTGGCACGCCATGAACACGAAGAAATGTTTTCTTTAACTTAAAAATATGTATTGTAAGCCTACGGGCATGAATTACTTTATTTTCACTAAGTAATGATATATATTCCCCACGGAGGAGGAAAATTTTCATAACCATATCTCATGCGTAAAGGCGGACCGGGGAGATTAGCTACCTCCGACCGAGTATCCGGAAAACCCCAATTAAAATCAATTTACCCCATAAGTGCAATGACACTAGGGAAGGCCACACACCATTCGGTGGCGTTGCATACCCCGAATAATGCTAAGACATTAAGGGATGGTAGAGGCATATGTGCCCGAGCAGCACGCAGATACCGGGCGTGGCGACGCCAGGGATGAGCCACCAGGTATATTTACCACCAGGCGAATTTAATACCCCGAAAAATGCTAAGTCATTAGGGAAGACCGCGGCACATTTGCTTACGGGCATAATTTAATGACCGAAAGTGTCAAGACGCTAAGCACGGCATACACAAGCATATACATACCAAAAATGAGGACCCGACATGCGGGATGACCTCGTCTGAGCATAGATAAATAAGTAAAAATCATTGTTCGACAGTACACAACTACAAAAGTACCCAAGATTACATACTATGACTGATTAAATTGTCCAAATACATCAATTCTAAGGCACGCAGGCCTGATAATGACGACCTAAGAAACCCCGGAGGTCCCAGCTCCAGGGGTAGCTCCAGTCCCCTCCGGAAGGATATTCATCAAGTCCGCCAGAGGAAGATGATAAGAACGCTTGATCTTTTCTATGTATGGATAGCTTCGGGTGAACATCTCGTCATAAGCTTTGGAAAAACCCTTCACAGCCTCCATGTCAAAATCATGCTGTTCGGCAACGATCCTGTCAACCTCTTCATCGGTTCGTTCTTCCCTGACCCCGTCCAACCACCCAGAATCGATCGCGGCATTGAAAGCGGCCCCAACTCTGTTGATACTCCTTACGCCTGTAACCTCACGAACCACCGTGAGAGCAACTCCTTCACATAGTTGAGCGTACTATCTCTTCATGACCGACTTTGATGGCAATTTCACGCACATTTTTCCTCAAATCCATGGCGTCCTCTCCCACTCCTCCGACTCGAAACCTTCTTCTCCGAGGATTCCTCCGGTGACTTAATCCTTTCTACCTCCGAATCTTTAACCTTCAACAGTATGACCTCGACTTCCAAGCTCTCCAACTTCTTCTTCAAATCCTCCTCTTTTGATCCAAACCACGATGGACCTCCTGAAGAGCCTGATGATCCGCGGTCAATTTCTCGTTAATGACGACTTGGGAGTGAAGACTAGCTCGGGTCTCGGAAAGTAAGGGCTCGATGCCAGAGCAAACAGAATGAGCTCGGTGCAATTCCGCATATTGGCTACTCAACCGCTCAAACCTTCTAAAAACCTCGCCGACGGCAAGAGATCCATGGGTCAATTCGAACCAACCCCTGTACAAGGCTCGCTCATCAGTTTGGTCCTCCTGTTCAGCACGGAGGTAGGGAGGAGCAAGGTTCATCATCATGTCCCTGCAGAGAGAGGCATCATTCAAGGTTGTATCAGCCTTCAAACCCCAGCCGGGGATGAAAGGCTCCCCCGAACCCCTTCGTCCAAAGAGACCTGCGGAAACGGAAAACAAACAATCAAAAAAAAAAACGGCCTACCTCTTGTATAATCTTCGCTATAGGGTCCCGTTCGGTGTTGGACCGTCTCCTCCGCATGCAACCCGAACCACCAGCCCGTTTGCGGAAAAGCGAAGTCGGGACCCACTCAATAACAACGATAGCAACACATAATAACTAAGATAATACCTTGGGCGATGGCGTGACGGGCTCTTGATAGGATGAGACCCTCACGAAGAGACCCCCTCCTCGGTTACCTCCGTCTCTCGCAAGACATGTTCCACAATGTCCTCGGGCCTCACGGTACTCACGGGAGAAGCCGAGTGAGCATCTGGGAACCCTCGGGCTAGACAATACCTCGATGAGGAGACTCCTCCGTCTCCTCTTCAACAATGACGAAGGGCCCCAGTGGCCTTCGCTCCACTTGCTTCCTCTTTTTCCTTAGCTTTTAAAACTCCTGCATCAGCTTTCTCCACAATCCTCTGAACCCTGCTCACCTCAGGAATCGGTTGGTCGGTTCTCAAAGGTGACGTCACATCTTGAGTATTTCCTCCCTTGACCAACCTCGCCTTTTTCTAACCGGACCCTGCTCCGACCTCGAGGCGAAGATCTTGAGACATAGTTATGACTACAAAAAAAAAGAGGAAGAGGCCACATAAAAAAGACGGGAGAAAAGACGATACATATATATGTATGCAAAAAAAAAAAAGAAGCAAGCAAAACGAACTTAGGTGTTGGCATTACCATTCTTGTCAATATCCTTAAACTCCACACGGAACCCAGGATGCTTCCAAATCTTTGTCAACCCAACCTCGTACAGAAGACCGGAGTGTACTGGCCGGAGCTCCACCACTCCTTCACACAACCTCCTAACATCGGCCTCCTCAAAACCGCTAGCAGGAAGAGGATCCGATACGTTGGAGTCCGGATGCCTCCAAGGCATTGCATCCGGAATCGCCCTCCGATCAATCAAGAAAAAACAATCTTTCCAATTCTTCAGACTAGAGCATGTCTCCTTAAAAATGCGGGGACGGGCTTCCCCCCCGGTTCTTCGCTGAAAGGAAAACCAATGCCCCTGCTTATTTAAAGTATAGAAGACCCGAAACAAATTCACGCTGGGCTCAATTTCCAGACTCCGACAATAAACCTCAAACATGACTAATCTGTTCAATCCGATAGGCACCAATTGGGAAATGTGAACTTGGAAGTGCCGAATCACCCTCAAAAGAAAAGTAGAAAAGGAACCCGGACAGGAAAAGCATAAATCTTGTTAAATGCAGCCAATGGCATCGGGAGGGAGTTTATTCATGGTAAACTCCGTAGGGGGCAGACGAGGGTTTAGGTCGTTCGGTATGCCGTAATCACTAATAATCTGCTCGAGCTCCCCCTCGGAGAGCAGCGAGGAATATACGTGCATATCAGCCTTACGGACAGCATCGCTGAGGGGTCCCGCGGAGCCAGAAGCCATGAGATATTGACAAGATCCAACGGAAACAACGAAGGAATAACGGGACGAAACTCACCTGAACTCGCCGAAGGTTTATGTCAGCGGAGGACGAAAGGGTTGAAGGTAAAAAGTAAAATTACAAATGAAGAAAAAGCTCCTTATATAGGCGAAGAAAGTAGACGCAAAACGTCCCATCATGACGAGAACGCGCGGCGAATCGAGCCGTCAACGAGATACCATCTCGCCACGTGGCACGATCCCACGAAAAACGGTATATATTAATTTAACTCGTTTTCACCCATGGGCCCGGGCCCAAGGCCCAAAACGAGGCCCATAAACCCAGAACTCGCCACGTCGCTCCGAATGAAGCTAATCGACAAACATATAGTATCACGTCACTTGTCAAATACAAGTAACATGATACTGGGGGGGACATGACGACGTATATGCCCCTTCGGTCTTACACCGGAGGGCCCAATACTCTCAACCGAAAGGACCGGTCGATACTCTTAACCGAAGGGACCGATACTCTAATGCAACAGTCCAAGCGAAAAGTCTGTTGCCGGTCACCCGTCCAGAAGACACGCCGACCGACAATTATTTTGGCATTTAGCTGGATACACTTTGTCTCATCCCGTGGATGTCGGGCATGACCCGGGGCGATGTCGGGTTCGATGTCGACTCGATATCGCCAACGACCCCATGAAGTACGACGGACCCGGGGACGAACGGTGACATCGGGTAGTATATATCGCGCATCTGATGTGGAGAATAAGGTATCATTTCACACACACATACATTTATACTATACCTTTCGGTAAAACACATACTTACTCTTACGCGGAGTCGGGTCACGGGATAACACCGGGGCGAGACTAACGTCGTTCATCTTAGCGGTGTCTTACTCGGAAGGATAACCGCAACAACCCACAAAAATTACTCTACATCGTGATGAAGGTGAAGGATATACGCTATGGATATGTAGGGATCACGTACGGCCTAGAAATGAGCCCAAAATGCCCTTTTGTTGAAAAGTATATCTTAGTTTCTAATTCTACACTACTCCTTTGACAGCTAAGAAAGAAAAGAGAGGAAAAGGAATAGCTGTAACTTGGTTACTATTATGAATGCTAGTGTGAAGGTTGGTTATAGTTGCTTAGAAGGTGTAGTAAACCAAGAGACTTGATTAGTGGGATGTTATAGAACTAGTCCTTGATTATAAATGGACCAAGGTATGTGCTGATGTCTCGATGTGCTTTGTGTGTTCAGATTATGTGGTTATAGTACTTGTGAATTGTTATAGTACTAGTGTGTAAGATTAAGTAGTTTAGCGATGGATTCGTTGTTATGTGTTCATATGGCTTACATGATAATGGACGTGTTAATCATGTATTAATCAATTACTTACTAAGCATTTCGCTTACGTTATAGTTAATCATGTTTTGTAGGTGCTCATGAGAAGATGATAAGTAATTAGATAAAGCTTAAGGATTGGAAGTTCGGATCACAGAAAGGGTGTAATGCATTTAAGAGCTTAGTCGTAGAAAGCGAGCTCGAATCAAGGTTGAACCCCCCAAGTGTTTTTAAAGAGTCCATTTTATATATTGTTGAGTTATGTCATGGTCATAAAGTATCTTGATTGTCAAACGGTAGTCATAGCAAAGTGGTTAAAGTATTTATAGTTGGTTAGAGGGGGTGTTTGATTAAAAGTCTATTTGTACTCATTTAGAGATCAAACGGGTCATTTGCCGTGTAGTACGTTATAGCATGGTTTGTTATAGTACATTATAGCATGGTTTGTTATAGTTTCAGATGATAAATGAATGGTTTGGCACATGTCCTAATATTGGTTTGGGGTCAAAATGGTTGAGTTTAAGTGTTTGGGTTTCTGCAGTTGTTTTCTATAGTTGTTTCTGTAACTGGTGGTTGATAGGGCGTATCCTAGTTGTGGATACGGCGTATCAGTTTCAGAAGAGATACAACATATATCTTTTTGGGGATACAACATGTCTGTTTTAGTGGTGATACGTCGTATCCCTTCTTGAGGATACGACTTATTGGTTCATCAGCATAGATTTTATTAGTTTTCTAAGTGTCGTATAAAATTAATCGTAAGTCGCTGGTGGTCGTGCCATATGTCGTTTTGAAGATTTTTGAGTGTACTTTTTTTCAAAATAATTCCAATGGTTGAATTGTTTTATTAAAGTATAACAGTTGTTCGTTATGGTTAATACGTTTTCGCGAAAAGTTTTAAATTTTAGTCAAACTGAGCATGGGGCGTAACAATTAGTCTACGTTCACGTATGTTTCTTTATTTAAATAAACGAACAAACATGAACATAGCTCAATCCGTATTCGTCCAATTCATATACAACCCTACCAGCTACAACTTTTGCTTCCGCTACTTTCGTCAAACATAGTAAATTAAAAAAAATGTACATATTCAAATTCGTAGCCGTTATCTCACAACACACACACAATGTCCCAACGACCACCTTTACTCTTCTTCACACACTCCCGCCACCTCCTCCGCCGTCACCGCCACCGTAAACCACCGCTCCACCACCGTCACAACCACACACTGACCCACCCAATCTATACAATCTGGGCCGCCAACACCGGTCTCGGCAAAACCCTCATTTCCACCGGCATCACCGCCGCCACACTCACCACCCATAAAAAACTCACCTACATCAAACCCTTACAAACCGGCTTCCCTTTCGACTCCGATGCCGCGTTCCTTTTCAACAAAATCCCACAAATTTTCAAACATAGAAACCTTAAAACCATCCTGAAAACCTCAAATGAGACGTTAAACATCTCGAAGCACGCCGAGAGCACGCCGAATGTGGGGTTTGGGTGTTATGAAGAGAGGAAGGTGGGTGAGGGGTTAGGGGGGTTGGAATTGGTGTGTAAGACGATGTATGCGTGGAAAGAGGCGATATCGCCGCATTTGGCGGCTGAGAGGGAAGGGATGGGTGTTGGGGATTCGGAGGTGTTGGGGTTGTTGAAAAAGTGTTTGGAGATTGGTATCGTGGAAGGGGATGGAAATGGGAAGGGGGGTGTGATGTGCTTGGTGGAGACGGCTGGGGGTGTGGCGAGTCCCGGGGCGTCTGGGTCGCTTCAATGTGACTTGTATAGGTTCGTGGTTTTGGTTCCTTTTTTTTACTAAAGAAATTGTAGCCTAGCGTGAGATACTCCCCAACCTAGTAGTCTAGGACAATTGTGAAATTGAGGGGATTTTTTCTTGGCTAAACTACGGGGGTGTTTGTTTAAGCTTATATGCTTATGAGCTTATTTCATTTCGGATTATATCTCATAAACCCTAATTTTCCGGCTTATTTTGAGACTTACAGGCTTATATATCCTTATTACGATATAACAAGCTTATTATATAAGGCCATAAGTCCCAAAATAAGCTATAAAATTAGGGCTTATAAAATAGAAGCCAAAATCAAATAAGCTTATAAGCCCACATATAAGCTTAAACAAACACCCCCTACTAACGTACTTTTTCATGTGTCTTGAAAGTCATTTTGTAACATAAGACACCCTATAAACCGATTTAAAAATGATAATTGTTATATAAAAGTGTAGATTGACATTTGACAATGTAAATTTGGTGTATATATGTGATACTTATAGCTGATTTTAGAAGTTGCACAAAATACTTGATGAAGGCCTTTTGGGTTGTGCAATATGACCTAAATGGGACACAAAACCATCAAGTAACTTGTATCAATCTAGTAATCAATCATTTTACAGTTGATGAACAGTCGGGATGAATGGTACATTTTTATATATTTAGTGACTGAGTTCGTATGGATCAAAGTAGAACGACAAATGCGGAACACTGAAATAAGTTTGTTGGGAATTTATGACAATGGTCCTGTAAGTAACTCAAACTTCTTATTATCTGTATGCAGGCCATTCCGGTTACCTTCTGTTCTTGTGGGTGATGGAAGATTAGGGGGTATTTCTGGGACGATTTCAGCATATGAAAGTTTGATATTACGAGGTTATGATGTTGTTGCTATCGTGCTGGAAGATCATGGCCTCGAAAATGAAGTGCCATTGAGGTCTTATCTGAGAAACAAGTGAGGATCTTTCACACTCTATATTCTTTTAATTCATGTACTTTATCCTATTTGTTCTGTGTATGTGTGTATGTATTAGCTTCTTAACGGGTCAAACATGTAAAATAGGAAAAACAAAGCTCAAAGAAAACGGGTCAGGTAGGTTGAGACTCGCCCAGATTGTATAAATGATGCATTAAATCTCCTTCATCATTTTATTTAAAGTCTTATAATTATTTTAATGATATACATGTTTGAAACGCTAATTGTTAGTAAAAAAAGGTTGAAAATATTGGAGGATAAAGTGTATTAGTCAACCCTACCCGGCTTAACCCATCCATTTTGCGCTTTTACCACGTGCACTTATTTCCCGCTTTACTTGCTTAGAGAACTTAAATGTACTTCTTTTCTATTTGCAAGGGTCCGGGTTCTTGTTCTTCCGTCTATCCCAAAAGATCCCTTAGATGACTTGATGGAGTGGTTTGATGAATCACAAAGTGTTTTTGTTTCCTTAAAGGATATAATGCTATCATCACATCAAAAAAGAATGGAGAGACTACACGAGATGCCAAAGAAGGCTCAAGAGATCTTTTGGTGGCCCTTCACTCAACACAAATTTGTACCAGAAGACAAAGTCACGGTTATTGATTCTCGTTGTGGAGAAAATTTTGCGGTTCACAAGGTTAGATTGTTGTAGTAATATAGATTTTTATAACCTTATTTAACACATTAGTTTTATGTAAGTTTATTAAACTAACAGGTCAACCAAACCCCCAAAAACTGTGCTTTAGGGGCAATCTTAACTTATCTATGTGAAAGTGGGTGAAACTAATAACGAAAAAAGAAACTGGTTAAATGTTTAAAAGTCACCAGTGACATATGTAGGTGTTTAAAACTACCTGAATTGGCTTATTTAATATTGGAACATTATTTTTATATAGTCATATTTAATCTGAATTGAACTCTGATTCCTGTATAGGCGGCGAAGGATGATGGCTCTATAACTCAAATGTTTGACGCTTGTGCAAGCTGGTGGACACAGGGGCCTAATGCTGCTTTACAGGTCATTCTATGATTTTGTATCATTGATCATTGTTTTACTAAATAATGCTATATGTTTTAATCGATATGGGAGCTTAGAAGTTATATAGGAGGGGTGGAAACTATCTAATTGGAATGAGTAGTACTTATTTCTTTCATTCCGAGTTTTAAAGTTCTAGAAAGGTATTACAAATTTAATACCCTAAAATCTTGTTTGGATCACTGTTTTTAACCACCCCCAAGAAAAGAAAAGGATAATTTGAATTACCAGTAATTAGTTTCTCATAATTTGTATCTCATTATATTTGATTGGTTGATGGGAAATTTGTATGTATTTCGAAATGGTGGTTACTTGTTTAGGTGGGTTCAGGTTAAGCTTGCACGGGATATTGGCTACACTGCTGCAAGGTATGGGCATGTAATGTTTCCTGAGAATGTTTATGAGCCAGCACTCGAATGTGCTGAACTTTTGCTTGAAGGTGTAGGAAAAGGTTAGTTCCTATTGTTTTTATCCCAAAAACATGTAAGGAATTTTCTTTGATAAACAAGGAAAATGGTAATCATAATAGTTACTTCTTGTAAATAATATCAACTAGAAAAAGAAAAAAAAAAAAACACTTGCAGGTCAAGCCAACCTGTCCTTACCCGTTGCAGTTAGTACTAAATATGACTTTTTTCAACCCTCTCATTTTGCCTCTAGTCTGAAAAAAATATAATTTTGCAGGATGGGCTTCTCGAGCGTATTTTTCAGACAATGGATCTACGGCAATTGAAATTGCTCTCAAGATGGCGTTTAGGAAATTCTTAGTTGATAATGAATTGCTTTTGAACATTCCTCAAGATAACACCCTTGACAACAGTATCGAGCTCAAGGTATACCACTGTACTTTTTTAATGTGTCCAACCTTTTTATCTATGGTTTCAACTTCCAACCCATCATTATTAGATTATGTGTACAAATCACAATATGCACATCATTAGCCATAGTCTGAAATTGTTACATGTGCCAATACCAATTGAAAACACTTTATTCTGAAGTGTTATACTATGTGATATAAATACTTTGCAACACATGTATTCAGTATTCCAACCAATTAAACATGCGGTGGCACCAACATACTTGCCAAGTTCTGTGTTGATTTATAATATATAATATACAAAAATTTATAAATGGCTCATAAAGTGTATGCAGCTCAACTTGATCTGACCCGTACTAAACATGTCCAACCTGCCCATCTTGCCACATGTTATTCTGATACTTGAGTTTTCACCATAGGGTATGACAACGAAACTTCTTATTCCTGTTGTACATCATGATATTGACACGATTGTTTGTTTGTATATACAACAGTGTAATAGTTACATTTGACATTCATTTTCTGTTTTTTGTACATAATTGGATAATAGGAGAAAGTATTAGCAAAGCCTGTTTCCATGACATTTGTGCGGCTAATCATAGTACTTTCAATCTCCCTCAGGTAGTAGCACTTCGGGGATCTTATCATGGAGATACATTGGGTGCTATGGATGCACAGGCCCCATCGCCATACACTGGTTTTCTCCAGCAACCATGGTAGGATTAAGTTTTCTTATTTGTGCATGTTAGTGGTTTATCATATCAGACGTTCTTGTGCACATTTTCCCTAATAGTACATGGGTCAAAATGGCCTCCATTTTTTAATTTGCCGAATGAATAATTGTGTATAGTACTATGGCCAGAAGTTAATATACTTGATAGTTGATAATATGAAGGCTGAAAGAGATGTTTTCAACAATCTGCATATTAGTTTTTTATTAAAAACTTTCAGGTACACTGGAAGAGGCTTTTTTCTGGATCCACCGTTGGTTTCTATGTGTGACGGAGTCTGGAAAATAGCTGTTCCTAGAGAGATGCATGATGAAGATGCTATTTTGGAAGATATGTGTAAGTGATGCATGTGTCAGTCTCTTGTGGCATGTTTTATAATTCTCATTATGTTTTGTTTGGTAACAAATTCTTTCGTTTTTAACAGCCTTCGATTCTCGTGATCAAGTCTTTAGTAAAAGCAGAGACGATTCAAGTCTTGCTTCTGTTTATAGAACACACATATCACAAGAATTGCTGCTGAGTTCAGGGTCAAGAAACTTTTCTTATGCTGGTGCATTAATCATAGAACCAGGTAAAGTGCATTTTGAACTATTTCTTAGTAGTGAAATTTGGTTACGGGGGTGTTTGGATGTTCGTTTTGAAGGCAATCATGTGATATTAAACCATCAGAATATTGCAATATCAAAAGGCTGTTAAAAACGAATATTGCAATTTCAAATTGCCGTAATAAGATAATTTGTTCCAAAAACGCATTACCAAATACACTTTATATCTGAAGACATTCTTAATTGACTTTCCAAGATGTACTGGTTTCTTAGGATATGCAAATATAAAACCTCCTATTTCCCAAAAGAAAAATATTGCATAACTTGATTTGCACTTTATGTATTTTTCATAGTGATACAAGGGGCTGGTGGCATGCTGATGGTTGACCCACTATTCCAGCGTCTACTTGTTGAAGAATGTAAAAACGAAAGATTCCAGTTATCTTTGATGAAGTTCTTACTGGTTACTGGCGCTCGGGAGTGGAGGTCTGTTGATTTTACTCTGCTGGGCTAATATGCACACACGATACACCCAAAAGTGGAAGTTGCAGCTCATATGAATGGGTCTGGTTATTCACAGAATTAAAGGGGTCAAATGGGTTGTTGCAAAATACCATTAAAAACAATGGGTTAAAAGCTCAAAAATACGTTTTAAATGCATACAGCATTCTAAATGTTTTTCTTAAAATTGAACTTTGACGCATAGGCAACTGGGTCAAATGTGTTATTTGACCCATACGTGAAGTTACCTGTATTGACCCTTTCTCATTTTGACCTGTTACCCAATCCACGCAACCCTCTTTATTTTGCCAAATTTACCCAGGGCCCTTGTATTTGTTCTAAAGTCCTTTGTTTTGCTTTCTACGCTCTTGTTGACATTGTAGTGAAAAATGACTTTGTTTCAGTCTGCAGCAGAGTTGCTGTCTTGCCAACCAGATATCGCTTGTTACGCGAAGTTAATGACAGGTGGCATGATCCCATTAGCCGCTACATTGGCGACAAATGATGTTTTTGAGTCATTTGTTGGAGATTCTAAGGTAATCAATGATCTTCTTTTCCCGCATATATGTGGTGTAAATAATTTATTGAACTTGTTCTTTTGCGTGGCAGCTAAAAGCTCTACTGCATGGACACTCGTACTCGGCACATGCTTTGGGGTGTGCAGCCGCTTGTAATTCCATCAAATGGTTTAAAGACCCTCATACCAACCCTAATTTGGTTTCAGAACAAAATATTTTAACAGAGGTACTTAGAAACATATATTTTTTCTCTCTTGTTTTTGTGCTCCCCCTAAAATGCAATGTTCCGAATTTCAAAGCAGAGTTACATTGTCCATTTGTCCTCATTATAAAATACATTGATGTGGTCAATTTTGTTCACATGAATAGCAATAATACTCTGTTAAACCATGCTTAATCAAATGTGTGCAGGCCTACCTGCTAATACTCTTATGTTATAAATTTTGCAAACAATTCATGTGTTGATTACAAAACTATATTTTCAGAATAACCATGTGTATATGTTTACAATATAAAGGGGTATAGTAGGTTTTATTTGTTTGTAAATACATTTTGGATGACTTTTTAGCTCGTATGACATGCTCGACTCATCTGACGTGTTCCTTTTTAGTTAAATCTTTTAGCTTCACCTAGTTTACCATTACAAACGAAAAATAGTCCATATTAAATTAACCATATTAAATTAACCATATATATGGGTCTAAATTGCCACCTTATTTAACTTTATTTTGTGTATTTGATACTCTTGTAGTTATGGGATACAGAGCTAGTTCGGAAGATTTCATTTCATCCGACAGTACAAAGAGTGATTTCATTGGGAACAATATTTGCTGTAGAGCTTGAAGTAAACGACGATGAAGCCGGGTGTGTACATTTTTTTACATCTTTTTTCTTTTTCTTTTATATGTTAGCTAATACTCCTTCAGTTCCATGAAAATTACAGTAATGTCCTTTTCAACATCCTACAGAAAATGCCAACATTTCCATTTTTGGAAACTTGTTAAACAGACTTTTTGCAACTATCAACCTGTGTGTCCTTTCCTGTTTTAGCTATTTTTTTAAAAAAATTGTTTGTTTTGAGATAAAACCCAACCCAAATCGACCCATTCATAAGTAATTGGGTCAAAGTTGCTACATATAACAAAACTTATGGTTCTATTCTTTCTTCCCAGTCTTTATTCTAATTTGAATGCTTGATCCTCATTTTTATAGGTATGCATCACTATGTGCAACGTCTTTACTTCAAAAGCTTCGAGAAGATGGTATTTACATGCGCCCCTTGGGAAACGTCATTTATATGATGTGTGGGCCGTGCACATCGCCTCAGGTTTGCTTGCAAATGCTGGAAACGTTCTATACAAGGCTTGAAGAGTTTGGGAAAGAAAAGAATCATGAAGCCCGTGAAATACAATCTTGATCACTGAATTGCTATTTAGTTTGTAGTCCCGAGAACATAGCATTTCACTAGGTTAAATAGAATGATGTTGTTAAGAGGAAGAAAGCTCAACTATGTTTTGATATAGCTTCTGAATAATTGGTTTGGTGTAAATTAACATATCGTGATTGCTTGTAACTTTATATTCAGTTATATGCTTCACATTATTCTGGCTTTTATGTAAGAGCAACGAGAAAAAACTTTATGGTTCAAGATTAACTGTCTAAAAACAGAAGACCGAAATGTAAAAAAACAACAGTGAAAGTTGATTTCAACTGGGTTGTTCCGCTTTAGAATGCTTGGGTTTCAAACAGTAACATGACCAGACTGAGAACAACATTAAGAGTAAGCGGTGCAGTGTGTTTTGGCACCGTTATAGGCAATTTTTTTGCCCTTATGGCATAGCGATACTGCACCGGCCCAAATGCCATAGCCATGTTATAGGGACATTCGTGATTGGATTGACGAGGGTTTATTTTTTATTTTTTATTTTTGTTGTTGTTGTTGTGTGTGTTTGTGTTGTTTTGTGAGTATTTTTGGTGGTGTTTCAGTTATATTGGTGTTATAGGTGTGCTGAGGTGGCGTGCCTTATAAAATTTCTAGGGCACGATTGCACCTAGCTCTCTAAACCGGACATAGTGAGCACTTTTGTGTGAGAAACTGGGAACCATTAATTTCTTTTTCTAAGTCAACAAGCGTGTGGAAACCTTTAATCAATTCTTCTACGTCAAAAGTGTAAAATTTCTTACTCATATAGAAAGAGTCGTTTTCAGTTTCACATACGAGATTGATTATTTGATAGATCTAATCACCCAAAGAAAACACTTCTAAACTATATGTCAAATCAAAGGATATATTTCTATTTAAGACGGAAGAAGTGTTTGAGTACGATTTTGGTTTTGATTTCGACATTAGTAGGGGAATCACATGAATGCTTGCATAAGCTTACATCAAGGGTCAGGTCATGTAGTTTCTCATCATCAACCACATTTTCTTTCTTCCTCATTATATGCTTTGAAAAAGGCACTAAATTGACCAGCCCTATAACTCTTTAATCACCAACCACAAACAAAAATGGCACTTATATGTTATGATTGAGTTTGCGATATGCCCACTCTATCTTTCTTTAAATGAGATAGGTGTCGTAAAAACAATGGCATTCTTTTGATTTATAGCCAAAGACTATGAACTATATGCAATAAAGTTGCAGAACAGTACATAACCGTTTGATTTACCTCTTCAACAATCTTTACCTCTTCAACAATCTTTCCCCATCTTACGGAAAGTGATACATAATTTAAGTCTAATGTGTTCAGTATGTATAATTTGTAGGCGTGTATGCAACTATGCACAACTTATCTTACAACTTTCTGACATTTTAAGTGCATGCTACGTATGTAGCACTCAACGTTTGATGACAAAGTTGTACACGACACAAGATAACATTGACACTGATTGACGGGTTAAGATGCTTATTAGTGGTGGGCTTTCCTCTTAAATGTTGTCTTAGTTCAACACTTCATACCCACTTCATACTAACTAGAAAGAAACATCAACAAGTACCAAAACCACACGAAGTTCTAGTTACGGAGAGCCATTTCATTTTGTCAAGTTAGGTATGAAATGACTAAAAGATTGTGACACAGAGTATTGCATAGAATAAACATCGAGTTATGTGATCGATCTATTGGAGTTTTAAGGCATTGTGTAGGGCAACTTGTTACAAAAATAGAAATTTGAAAAGATCAATAGTTGTACTGTTTGAGAAGTTAAGGAACGGTCTATCCTATCAACTTCTTTCAAGTACTCTTGATAACTAACAATGAGTTGGGTCCATGTCAAGACACTTTTGACATTGAAAATCATGTATGCTGGATGTTACTACTAGACCTTTAAATAAAATTTAAATAGTATGCTTTCCATCATTTTATACATTGACATTCTAAACATTAAAAAAAAGTTAGCTAACAAAAACTTAACTTTACCAAGATTTCTTAATTTTTGTTATGGTCTTATATGCAGAATATACTTCATTAGACCTTGAGATTTGGATCATTTCTGTTATTTGTGACTTAATATGCTTAGTTTAGTGTCTTTTCAATGGATTAAAGGAAGAAATGACGATGTGTGCATTGTGCCCAGAAGTTGGGGGGTAGACGGGAAGGAACCTTAGGAGCTCAATCTAACCTTAACCTAGCTAGCTTTCCAAAACTGATAGGAGGGGTTGAATAGACATTCACTGACATCATGGTTCTCTAACTTGAATAAGGAACCTCTTTCTTCGGGGTGAAAATTATTAGGTAGCAATTAAACAACACATAAGAACACACTTACACATTTAAGTATATTGAACTTAAATCTTAACAACATTGGGGGTTCTCTGTGGCATTTCTATATGCTATTTGAAGTCCTTATAAATCGCCAAAACACTAAAAAGAAGGGCAAATCCTTCGGTAACGTCTCAAAGCCTTCGATGTTTTGAGTCAAGTGGGTTCATTCTGTGGTAAGAGACACTTTTTTATCACTGGAAATCTTTCGTTAATAAGAACCACGCTTCAATGAACAACAAAATATAACAATAATAAAAATTACAAGCTTGAGTTACAAACTACAACAATACTCCTAAGACATGGACTACGGATTTCTTTCGGTGTCAAAAGATGATCTTTGACTTTTCAGTTCTTATTGCTGAAGTACGAAATACAAGCTCACAGTGTTTTGGTTCAAAAGATGTTATTTCATTTCTTATTGCTACTTTTTATTCAAAGTAACGTGTGTTGAATTATAAGACATGGAATATGGAGTTACTTGTCACACATGAATACTCCTAAATATTTTATTACACATTTATTGGTGAGGGAAATGGTCTTACCAGAGGACTATAAATAGTCACGATTATAAATAGTGTGAGGCGTGGTGTGACAGTATGGTTAAGCCTCACGTTTTAAAAGCTATAGCGAAGCTATATCATTTTTTAAGGCGTGACTTAAATCGGTAAAAAAATATGAAAATATTTATAGTGTTAAATTATAACTCAAATCTGGAACATAATACTCTAGGGACTAATCTTGCCATATTTCTATTTTTAGTTTTATTGCTTTGGGAATTCTTGGTGACTTTGACAAGGATGAAGGATTAAAGGTTACTTATGATTAAAGGCGGTGGAGATCTGCCATAAAAGGAATGAGACAAGAATCACACCCTCATAACTCACATCTGCTCTCTCTCTAAAATACAAAAACACTCTCTCTCTCGTTTGTAAACCATAATCTTGATTTGATCAACTTGATCAAATCTTGTTGTTCTGTAGTAGTGATTTTCTTAGTGATTGTTCTTTACTTACAGTTGAAATCATGTTTGATTTGTGTTAACTAAGCGAGATAAGTTTTGGTTGTAACATTAAGTTTCTAAGATTAATAAAGTTTTGTTTCAAGTTAAATTGTGTTTCCTGACATGGTACAGAGCAAGGCTTTCATATCTTGCTCAAAAATTGATTTCTGGAAAATTAGGGTTTCGTAAAAATTTGGGGATTTTCTAAAATTCTTTAATATCTTTCAATTAACTTGTGTTAATTGATAGATCTAGCGTTTAATTGTTCAGATTTAAAAGATTTTGTAAAACGCCTAATTTTTTTGTAAAACTAAGGGTTTGGGATATTTGGGGCTTTTACTCTTTAAAGGCTTTTGTGGTTGATTAAGTTGGTTTAATGGATAGATCTGGTGTTCTTGATTCGATGGGAAGTGGTTCTAGGTGATTTGCCTAATTTGGAGGAATTAGGGTTTGTTGGTTCTTGGATCCGGGTTTATTTTCTTGTTTGGTATCTGCTATATCCCTTTACTAAGTGAATCAAGGGTGTAGTAGGTATGGTATTCCGCTGTTGTTCTTTTGCGTGCATTGTAACACCTCTTACACTCTCTCTTCTAATTTTGTCTTTTATTTTCTTACATTTGACTGTTGGAGGATAAGATCGAGACACATTGGAAGTTGAGGATTGTTGTTGGTGTTGTTGTGTGCTATTTGTTTATTTTCTATATTTTGTATTATTGAAACTGTTTTTATGCGCCTTGACCTACCACTTTAGTGGAAAGGAAAACTTAGGAACATCCTTCTTCTCTCTCTGTGTGTTTGATTTGTTTGTGTGTCTCTCTTGTTTTATTATAATCATGTTTGTTCATGGTTTCTTGATGATGAGTTTGACTCGTAACCTCGTCACTCTAATAAGTAAATTGGATTTAAGTCATCCTTTGCATTTACACCCTAATGATTCACTTCTTTAACATTTGTGTCTATTAAACTAAAAGGCACCGAGGATTATAATGTGTGGTCTGTGCTATGTTTCGTAAGAACTGCTTTGGGTCAATTTTTTCAAAAGGTCTTTTGATGTTTGAGGGTAAAAATAAAACTGGTTTTATTGATGGCACATGCAGAAAGTCTAATACTAATGAAGTTTTAGTAGACAATGGGACAGGGTTAATGTTGTTGTTTAGGGATGGATTTTAAACTTTGTTTCAGAAGAACTGTTTCTGGGTCAATTTTTTTCAAAAAGGTCTTTTGATGTTTGAAGCGAGTTAAAAGATACTGTTGACATGGTTGACGAGTCTGTTATCTTAAACTTACACCATAAAATACATTCATTAACCCAAAATGGAACTACTATAGCTGAATATTTTAACAAGTTAAGTACTCTGTGGAAGCAGTTTAATGCTATGATTCAATTACCTAGGTGTACTTGTCATGCTGCTGACGATTTTAAGAAACATAATCAACTTATGAAATTAATACAGTTATTAATGGGTTTGGATGACTCTTATATGCAAATTAGAAGTAATATCTATACTACTATATAAAGTATTTAGTACATTCTAAATAAATAAGTCTTAAAATTTTCAAGACTAAAAACATTTCTAATAAAAGTAACTCGCTAAACTTGTAACCAAAAGTATAGTTAATATAGCACGTGGTACAAAACAATAATGTATAAATCATCTAACTTGTAACATTCATGTATATTAATGCTAGAATTAATGATATCATTAAAATACTCTCACACAAAAGTGCAATTAATATAGCACTTGGTACAAAACAATAATGCATAAATCATCTATTTTTTCTTTTTCATTAAAACACTCGCTAAATGAAATTTACAAATCATTAATAATATAATTTGAAAAACCCATCACTCAAAGTACAATTAACATATTAAATGGTACAAAAAATAATGCATAAATCATTTTATCATTTATATCTTTCAAGCACCCACTAAATGAATTTTACAATTCATTAATGATATTATTAAAATACACTTTCACTCAAAAAATACACTTAATATATCACATAGTACAAAACAATAGCACATAAATCATCTTATTAATTCTTTAAAACACCCACTAAATAAAATTTGCAAATCATTAAGCGGATCATAGAAACCAATCTTTTGCGTAATCAGACTTTCTTACACCACCTTTTTCAACCACGCAACGGACCATCATTTACCACCACAACCTAGCAATATAGACACCACTAGATGGTGCTAAAACCGATATTTTAAAATAATTCGTATGTTTAAATGATATATAATATTACACATCCTAAACGACTAGCAATATCGTTGACCATCGTTTCGGTATCGTCATTGCATCGTGATGCAAGTCTGCCATTTTCTAAAGAAATATTGTGCGGTAAAGTTATTCCATTAAGTTATCGATATGTGTTAAGTTAGCGTCATGAAAAACAAATAATCGCGTAGGCACCCTGCTATAAAAGCTTTTTATAATGTTACTAAATGTGTAAGTAAGAAATCAAACTAATTTTTAATTAATAACCTCTGTTGGAAATTCTTTTTTTTTTCTTTTTTAAAAGCAATGCATCGAAAAAACCTTGCTATCACCAAAAAATATAATCACATAGGTACCCGTCGCTGCAACGCGCGGGTACCCGTCTAGATCTTTCTAAAGATCCATTACCTATGTCAAGGGGTGTTAGGAATTAGAAAATTCCATAGTAAAAGAGTCGGTCACCCCAACTATTATCTAGCATAAGTTAGCTCGTAGACATATAGTTATTTACGTTATTTAGTAGTTTATTAGTTAATTTGTAGCATAACTTAGTCTAGTGTAATACCGTGAAGGAAGGACGGGTCTTTACCCACTGTATACCTGATCCACAGGCCGATAGGATGTCGTGTTGTTTGTAAGTATAAATACCCTTCCATCCATGGAAGGGTGTGGCTTCTTTGAATCTAACCTTTCATTTTACATAGCAACCTCTTTCAAGAAACCTCCTCTCTCTCTCTTCATCTCTAAATGGCTTTCTTATTTAATCATTGTCCTAGACCACCCGAATCATCAAACAACATAAATATTGGATCCTATCAATTGGCATCGAGCTCGGGTTGTGTTGTTTGTTTTGATTCTCGCGGTTTATTCATGGTTTTATGCGGTTTGCTCGTTATTTGACGCGGTTTGTGTTGTTTTGGATGTGGTTTGATTTGGTTTGATGGGTATTGATGCTGTTTAGTATTCGGTGTTCTTGGTTGATTGAGTCTGGCAAATAACTGTGCTTTAATGGTCAAAACAGATTTTCTACATGTTATATTTCAAGTTCTGCTTATGCTTATGTTGGTATAAGCTGTTTTTAAGTGGTTATTACATGGTTTGATGTCTTTTTGAAAACTGGTTTTATGTTGGTTCATCTATTAACAGTTGGATAATGTTGGTGTTCATGAGCTTTTAACAAATTCTGGTTTGTTGCTACTGTGTTCTCATGAGCGAGTTAGTCTAATTCATGCGAGTTGAATGGTCCATATGCGTGTTGTTTAACTTGTCCGATTTAATGTCTCATAAGCGAGTTGTGATAATCTTATGAGCGAGTTGTGGACTCGCATTATTGAATGCGAGTTGTCTTTTGGACAATGCGAGTTGGTATGATGCGTGTTGCACTTTGCTTTTGAGCGAGTTGCTATTGATTTAATGTCAAAGCGAGTTGTCATCTGCATAAATGTATTGATGCGAGTTGGTTCAATAAAGCGGATGCGAGTTATTTAAGCGAGTTGGGTAAAATGCAAGTTGTATATCAGATTCAACAGAAAAGATGAAGGAGATTAATGACCAAGACCTAACAATACCAGTTACCAACAACTCTTTGACCTCAGGTACATATCCCATCATCAGTCCAACTAAAACGTGATGCCAAGAACAAAAACTGATTCGACTTCCAATTCCATACTAATCTTAATCCATCAACTCTCATCATTCAACAAGACTCTAATGGAAAATCAAATAAAAACATATTCACAGCTTCATTGACCAAGGCTCAAACAAAAATAAATTAAGCTATAGATCTCAGTCTACTTTCCTTGTGGTAACATCATATATCTGACTTCAAGAGTCCTTCACAAGAAAGAGTTAACATCATAGATCTTATATGCTACTCAAGTCATATATCTTGTTCGAATACAAGGTAAAGCTGTGTTGTGAAAAAATCTCCGATTTTTCATGTGAATCTCTATTAATATTTGATTATTAAAGATCTTATCACATGTTAATCCATCATCGATCATTGTTTTTATGATAATATCCGAAATACTGAAGTATGGAGGATACAGTATTATGATTGGGCCTATGCAAACGTTTAATTGCATGGGAGATTTATTCGTGTGATTTATCCGTGTGAAGTATGGAGGATACAAGTTTAGTGAGTTAAACGAGTTGTATATGTGGTATGATATTGTTTCTCATGGGTCATCCGTCACGGCTCGAGTTATTGAATGTGTTCAAAGTTTTTGACCAACATTATTGACTTGATATTGTAAGTGACGGTTCAAACGATTTTATTTGGACGTTGAACTTAGATGATTGGATTGATTTTCATAGACCGGGCATTGATTGGTTCAAGTAACTAGGTTTGGGCCGTTCACATGATTGGGTCGATAGGCTTCTCAGGATTTGGATTTTATATCAGTGTTGATTTATAATGAGATTTGATTGGTTGTGTGATTTGTTGATAAGATTTGAAGATGAGATTCGTTGTGTTATGCGGCTTGGCACTTTGGTTTATACAGTTTCACGTTGAAAATTATGTTACGAGGTTTGAACTGAATGTTTAACACGGTTGACTACGGGGTTGTTGCTTGGTATTTCTTATTTGACTTTGAGGTGAAGTTTTCCGGGCACGGTTACTTATTTTTCGTCTTCTTTCTTTCTACCCTTCCGCGAAGATGACTTGTTTGGGCGTTTATAGAGGGTGATAAAGACTTGGCTATTTAGTTACGGTTGTGATTCTTTCTCTCGAACCCACAACGTAGCTATCACTTCGTGTCTCACGCATTGAGGATACGTCAAGAGGTTTTGTACATTGGGTACACCGTTTCTTTTCACGAGGATTAGTACAAGTTTAAGTAACAAATGGGGAATCTTATTTCATGATCAAGTTTGGCATATCGGGTTTACTTCACCATGTTGTCACTACAATAGCCGACAAAATGCGTGAATAATGTGTTTACCAAAGTGTTTACTGGATGGTTGATGTTGGATTATGAACCTCTGGAGAACCGCTGCATGTTCCCCTAAAACAGATATTCACCGAAACCAAAGTTGTCATAACTCATTCAAGCTGACATAGTTTACGGTTTTGTCTTGATTTTGTAAAATCACGCGAAAGAACCTATTTCTGGTTTAAATCATAGACTTGTAAAATCCCATGACAATGAAAACATCCCGTTAAAGTAATGAGCATTTCGGATCTATCTTACGGTTTGTTCTTGGTTTTGTAAAATCCCGAAGAAACTATTTCTCGGTTTAAACCATAGAATTGTAAAATCCCGTGATGATGGAACCATCCTGGAGAAAGGATAGTGTAGGTCGAGATCCTTTCTGATTCTTGTGCTACGGTTTCTACTTCGAAGAAGGGATAAAAGGGTGTATTTCATGAATTGGAAGTGTGTTTGGATATTCTTCATGGCGGTTTGGTTACTTCAAAGTTTTACGGGGTTATGCTCATTAAACCATGGTCGGGATTAGGGGTGAAAACGAGCCGAGCCGAGCTCGAGCTCGTTTAGGCTCGAGCTCGGCTCATTTATATATAAAGCTCGAGCTCGAGCTCGAGCTCGTTCAAGCCTCACATTTTGAGCTCGAGCTCACCGTGAAATTTTCTGGCTCGAGCTCACCGAGCTCGGTCGTTAACACAAAGCTCGACTCGTTAACACAAGGCTCGAGCTCGTTAACACGGTTATACGATAGAAAATATATATCGTATATATTTCTAGGGCTCGTTTAGGCTCGCGAGCCTAAACGAGCCTTTGTATAGAGCTCGGGCTCGAGCTCGATTATTAAATGAGCCCAAACTTAGGCTCGAGCTCGGGCTCGAGCTCGTTTAGGCTCGGCTCGTTCGAGCTTTTACCGATCCGATCCCGAGCTTTTCACGGCGGCTCGGCTCGTTCCACCCCTAGTCGGGATGAAACCATTATCAGAGTTCACTTAAAACGTCAAAGGAGGCTAGATTTGAGCTTTTAACAAGATGTGAAAACAGCGTTAATTCAGTATTGTTTATTTGAGGTTGAAGTGAAACATCACGGGCGAGTGTACTTAGTATCTGAAGGTATCGGGGATGGATGGATGAAGATTCTTCATGATCCTTGTTCGAGCTTATTATCAAAACGAAGACTTGAAAATCTAGTTATTGTTGGGTGTCTTTTACCTTTTCTTTACCACTGGGGAATAGGGCTCATACCACCACAAAATAACTATCACTTTAAGGAGTTACGTTGTAGTGCTCGAGGTCACATTCAATTGTGGATTTTCAAGAGGTAATGTACGTCTTATACTTGATGGTTGGTTGGTTGAAGAGTATAGAGTACATAGAGAGTACTTAGAGATGCTAATGGAAATCGGCACCGCTCTTTGTTACATATGTGCAAGTTTAAGTCACGAGTTCGGGGTAGTTTACTTGAGGTCAAATTCATCATATTGGGTTTTCTCATCACCGTCACGACAAAGAGCCTCTTGAATGATAATGGGGTTAATTATAAGTTTTCCAAGAGATGATGAAAAGAGAGATTATGACGTATGGACACAGCAGTTCATGCCTCGTTCCTCGAAGAAAAGAAAAGTGTACGTGTCGATGCGCTTTATCTTCAAGAAGAGAAATCTTCTTATTATGACCATTCTCATCAACATGCTCCATACTTTTTCCATGTGCTTCATCATCAAGTGAACCGGCTACCATCGATTGTTTTCTCATTCCACTTGCTCGATTATAATGAAGATGGCGACATCATGTGCTTATTTTATGGAAGAGAAGTGTGAATAGAACATTCGGATGATTTTCACTTACTTAATCAAGAATGGCAACTCCGTATGCAATTCTTGAGGGGGAGAAGAAGTGTGAAATTATTGCATGGTTGATTAATATTTGAGAATAAATGGTCAAACGGCTCCTAACTCATGTAAGAACCGAGCTTCTTCTTATCGGGTCATCTTTACATGGAGTTTCTTCTAAGAGTCGTTGGTTGACATCTTCACTCGGATTGATGAGTTTATCGACAAAGTGCTTCTGGTTAATGCTTCACGGATACATCAACATGATGATTCGAACAATCTCTGTTCTTGTTTGATGTGATTGGTAGTTTGGTGTTACCATCTTGTGTGTTCGTTGTGGCTCGATTGCTAATTTCCTTGATGAACATTTTTCGTTCTTGTTTGATTGGGAGAGATTTTAGTTAAGGGGATTTGCAAGATGTAAGTTAATCGGGATGCTTTTTGGTGATGTTCTTATTTTTGGAGTGTTGAAGATGTTAACAATCTATTCCCATTCGGACAATCTTGAAGAAGGTCGAGTCTGATCGGTTCTACATTTTACGCTATATGCTAGAAGACTAAAGACGAGTTGCATTTAATTATCTAAAGACTTCTTCTTAATCGAGCATTTATCAAACAGTTGTCGGTTTAGGGAGAGCACTAATTGGGGAGAGTGAAATGCCGAATTTAATCCCCAATTAGACTTGCTCACACTGCACTTTCAAAGAAGTTGATTCTCACAAAGACTTCAAGCGTTCTTCTCAATGATTTCTAGTATTTGGTCGATAATATGTTGCGATTCAAGTGTCAAAACCAAAGAGGGGAAGGAGACAATCATCTAAACGCAAGTAAACTTGATGAACTTAATACTTCTAAGTAATTGAAGATATCCCGGGAGACAAATGCTATTACCATGAGAGAAACTCAAGGTTTGACTCATGGCGAGTAAACTTGATGGACTTAATACTTCTAAGTGATTGAAGTTATCCGGGAAAACAAATGTCATGACCGAGAGAAACTCAAGGTTTTACTCATCAAGGCGTTTAGTGTTCTTATTCCAACTAGGTGGGGAAGTGATGTTAGAGTTAGTTTCTAAAGATGAATGAGGTACATGGTGTGTGATGATCTCGATGTTATCGCAATCATTAGGGAGAGAGATTGTGTACATTGGGGATGCTCAAATTGTTTTACTTGAGGGCTTAATCTGTGATTCGAGATATAATCACTTATTCCGGTGTTGACATCCGCAGATTGTCACCCGCAGAGATAATCGATGATTCGGCATGCTTCTTCAATGTTATCGGTTGTTCTCTTTTGGGAATGTGTGTACTTGGTCCTTGAGCTTCATACACGATCATCGGGGAAGAAAGCCATTGTTTATCACAAACATTGGGAGGTGTTTTCCTTCCGGGCATGATGTATATTCGGGAGAGTTCTTGGATATTGGTGTACTTGGTTCTTGAGCTTCATACACATTCATCGTGACGAAATATGTGAACATTGGGAGTTGTTCTTCATTACCCTCATGATGTGTATTCGGAGAGTTCTTGAGCATTATACAAAGAGACCGATCGCATCAATTCAACTACTTGAGGGAATTGTTCTCTTGACACCTTTTGGAATGGATTGCTTGCACTTCATGGAAAAGGAAGTTTGAGAAGATTATTTAAATGTGGGATGATACGTTCTTTGTTGTTCTATTGGATGATATAGCCTCGAACGAAGAATCACGGTGATTATTCTTAAAAGGAGCAAATTGGATCAATGATAATGGTGTGCTTCTTTGTTCACACAGCTAAAGCAAGCTTGAAATAGAGCTTCAAATCGCTCAACATAAGGATTTTCGGTTTGGGGAAGTCGCCAAAGTCTCTTTCTCAAAGGCTCATGTCCTATCTTCTATCCCGGAGCCTCGGAAGCTTTGGTGGTAGAAGTTTAAGAGATGACGAATTCTATCTTCTACGACGTCTTTTCGATATCCTTATCTCGCACTCGTATCATCATCTTCTTAAACTATATCATCTATTCTATCGTTGTATATATTTATCTCGAAAAACCAAATACAAAATTATAAAGCCAACTAAAAGAAAATAGAAAATTATAAAACCAACAAAAACCCATAAAAATCAGAAAATTTAAAAATACCAAAAATATGTTTTCCAAGATATGTCTTCTGGTATCGATAACATTTACGGTCTTAGAAATGTCATTCAATAATGGCACGGGACTTTAGATGAAGTTCGAGCAGGAGGTGTAAATATTCTTTTAAACATGTCTCAAAAAAATGGCTTACAATCATTTCGATTGTAACCGTGCTTCATAAAATGGCTTACGCTTATTTCAGATCGTAACCGGGCTTCAAAAATGGCTTGCGTTATTTCGATCAGAACCAGCTAAAACAATGGTTTGCTATTATTTCGAGATAGCAACCGTTTTTCAAGAAAGGAAAGTGCTACGCTTAAACGATTTTCACAAAATTGTGCACTTATCCTAAAAAATTTTGAGGAAAGTATGTCGAAGGATGCTGTGCTCCTACACAAATATTTTTCCGTCTAAAATTCTTCAGAAAAATATTTGTTGGTTTAACAAAATGGTGGTAAATGAGTTGCTTTAAAGACAATCAATTTCAGAGTTGTTTTAAAAATTGATAACTGAATCAATGACTTCAGCGCTTTTAAACCTTTTAGGAAATGAGTCATTGATTGAGGGGGAGAATGTTTTCAAATCTATATCATCTAACGAGACTTTCTTAATTATCCTACGTGCTTAATTAAAAATGATAATTGCCTATGTTGAAGGACTAGGTTTCTAGGATGTGATTGTTAGGATTAGATGATTAGAGTTTGATAAACACATTATTCCCATACCTTTTATGATCTGATTGATATGTTGAATTGACTTTTATTAGTCGATTGCTGTTTGGGTGATGACGACCACCATATATCTGTATGTGTGTTCACTAACGTATGCAGGTATATTGGTATATAAGAATGTTCCCGATCCGGATCCTACAATTGATGATTGGATGCCGAAAGGAAAAGGGTAACTATTTCTTGGGTTGACAAATGAAGAAACGGAGCTTAATTGGACTTCAATGGAGAGTTGGCATAAATGCAACGTAAGAGGTCTCATTGCATCGCCAGATGGTTTTCTAAGTGATTGAAGAAACGGAGCTTAATTTGACCTCGGTTGGCATTCAAAATGCAACGTGAAGAAGTCTCACCGCATCGCAGATGGTTTTCTTCCAAACCCTACAAGAACAACAACGAAGCTTCTCAACCACCTAACGTATCTTTGTGCAGGATACCATTTTTTTTTAACAATTTTGATTAATTTGATTAAATTGTTTTTGAAAATGGAAAAATATTGTTTTGAAAATAAATTGAACTAAATTTTGAAAATCACTGGACTTCTTTTTATCAAAACCTAAGTCACTCAATTATTGACTTCTGTCATGGATTGAGGGGGAGAGTGATTTAAAATAAAATATTTTCAAATGATATTTCTTCACAAAAGTTCCGTTTTGTACGATAATAAGTGGTGATCTAAAGATTTAATGTTATGTCATGGTATGATTTTTCTTTTGAATCAAGGTCTTTCAAAATGAAATTTTTACATTCTTGTTTGATTGTGAAATTGTTTTATTTTACTTAAAGATCTCATAAAACAATCATACACGATACTAACAATCTTTAATGTCTTAAAATGGTCCTTATCTGTCATTTTTCAAAATCAAATCTTGCCACGGCTTTCCCCAAAATCTTCTAAATGATTTAAATCAGTTGGGATCACAAATCTCAAATGGTTTGATATTTCTGATCGGGGTAGAGATCGTGATTTAAATCTCAAATCTGTTTTAAATGGAATTGGTTTTAGTCCTTTATAGGCACTCATGCCTCCATGTGCCAAACGATTTCAATATACACAATGCACATGTTGAGGAGGAGGATTTATCCAAAAAAACGAGATGAGTATTTAAACATGGCCACATTTTCTCCCATGTTTTCTAAACCTTATTAAATCACTTGGGATCCAAAATCTCAAAGGGTTTGATATTTTGATCGGGAGAGAATTTGTGATTTAATAATGAAATTTGATAAAAGGTGATCGTTTGATTCAATTATGCAGTCGCTCTCTCATATGTGCTAAACGCCGAATCTTGAAGCACATATTGAGGGAGCATTTTAAAGGAAAATAAACTATCAAGTACAAAAGATTTTATGTTTTAACATAAAGTACCTTGATTGAGTTTTCAAATGGTTTTCTTAATGGTTTTGTGTTCGTGGATGTGCTTTAAAGAACTCTTGCCTCTATGTGTTAAAATAATTTCTCTTATCCTATGCACATATTGAGGGGAGAATTTACCAAGAAAATCAAATGGCTTTTCTATGAAAATTGTGATCAAAGAAAATATTTCAAAGTCCTCTTGCCTCCATGTGCTAAACAATTTCTAAATCATATGCACATGTTGAGGGGGAGGTTTTCTAAATGATCAAAACTATTAAGGTACAAAATGCTTTGATCTCGTATCACAAGTACCTTGATTGTTTTTCCAAATGATTTTTCAATTGGTTTCGAGAAGGAAAGAACAATACCAAAAGACCGACCAATTTATTTTATGCATGGTGTTATAAGGATGGTTAGGTTAGGTATTCGTTCCCACGATCCCTTGAGCGGAGGGATCTACCGAGGACAATCCACTATATAGTGTAGAGTCCTTAGGTATGATGAAAAAGGAGAAAAATGAGAAATGGGAAGAGTGCGGATGAGATGTAGCTAGTCTTGGAATAAACCCAACAAGGTTCTAGTTATGAAGTCTCGGTAAGCAATCAAGGGTTGAAGAATGAAAAGAATTGAATGTGAAAAGGGTGAAAAGAAATAGCCTCCAATAATTCAACCTTAGGCGTAAACCGGGTTCAATACATATGCTCTTGGTGTTTACTAAGGTAACACCGGTATTGAAGACAAGACGTCATGGACCTAGTGACGCACTACACTAAACTTCCCAAGCTACTCAAGTTCCTCTTAAAAGGGCTTGTTTCATTCTCACTGGGAACCTACATAATCTATCGACTTTGTCTTAGAGATTGTTGATATTGAAGAAGGAGACCCTCTCCCTAGTCTCCGACACAGAACCAAATGTGCACTATTGAGTCTAGAGCCAAGAGATCATCCACAATATCTCGTTAGGACACTAAATTCATGAAGACTTCTTTGTTTCACACAATGTGGAAAGTAAGTATATATTAAGAGTCCTCGCATTATCCTTGTGGTATTGCGTAACATCCGAGTGGTATGTAAAAGTATTCACGATGAAGATGGAAATCCTTCAGAGCCAACATCAAACAAGCTCTTGGTGGGTGACATGTGAAATCTTCTCGTAAGATCAAGCTTGTGACAAGCGGATAGAAGCGATGGGAGATTCATTCTTGAATCAACCTTGGTCCAGAATGGAATTGACGAATACTTTTGGAAAAACCGTTCGATGTGCAAACCTTCTTTTCTCTAGCACGTCGAATGTGTATTCATTTCAAATTCAAAAGTATCTCGATTGAAAAATCTTTTAGAAAAACCGTTTGATGTGCGAATCTCTTCTTTTCGCTAGCACGTCGAATGTGTACTCATTCTCTAATACAAAAAGTATTTTGATTGAAAATTGATGTTTCTCATAAAACCTTCGTCATATTGCAAAACTCTTTCTTCTAAGTAATACGCGATTGTTTTTCAAATCATTTTCATCAATCGGTGAATCTCAATTTTTGGTTCACTCACTCCGTGTTGTCTTCTTTGAGACGTTCGGTTTGAAAACGGCTAGAACAATGCGAAACCACGTCAAGGAGATTCTTAGGAATCCTACCGATCACGAGCGATACTTGTCTTGATCAACGGGAACCGTGGGCGTGTACCTCAATTTAGCGAAAGTGATCAAAGACACTTCGTGTGTTTTATTGCTAATCGTTGTTTGCGGTACATTTGGACGGTTGCGGTGATCGAATTGAGCGGTCAATCCAAAGCCGCATGCTCACAAAGATACACACTTAATTTGAAGAAATCATGACCGGTGCTTATCTACATAACTCGGCTCGATATTTCATACTATGCTTCGTCTGCGCAAATATCATGAACCAGTAAAGCTTCCGCTACTTTGATGGAAAGATGTCATGATTCAAAAGTGTGAGCATGTCGGTCCGAAAGTCACAACTTCACATGATGGCAACACAATAAAGGGTGATCCAGAGATTTACTGTGGCTGATGATCTCAATGAAAGCTCGAAGATCATCAAAGATGTGGATCAGTTAATGGCCTCCACTAAAAGTACAAATCAATGCGGACTGTGAAGAATCGCTACTAATGCACAAAGTTTACGGAAATTGAAGAATTCAAGTCTACGAGCTCAAGACTAAAGATTAAATAGAATGCTAGAATTCAAAATGTAAATCATGGGGTGACCTCCCTTAGGGGGGAGATTGTTAGGAATTAGAAAATTCCATAGTAAAAGAGTCGGTCACCCCAACTATTATCTAGCATAAGTTAGCTCGTAGACATATAGTTATTTACGTTATTTAGTAGTTTATTAGTTAATTTGTAGCATAGCTTAGTCTAGTGTAATACCGTGGAGGAAGGACGGGTCTTTACCCATCAGATACCGATCCACGAGCCGATAGGAGGTCGTGTTGTTTGTAAGTATAAATACCCTTCCATCCATGGAAGGGTGTGGCTTCTTTGAATCTAACCTTTCATTTTACATAGCAACTCTCTTCAAGAAACCTCCTCTCAACTCTCTTCATCTCTAAATGGCTTTCTTATTTAAAATTGTCCTAGACCACCCGAATCATCAAACAACATAAATATTGGATCCTATCAAGGGGCTTATGCCATTATTTCTAGTGAGGAATCTCACAAAGATGTTGTATCTGGTTCGATTCTTTGGGACCTCCCGAGGTCTCGATGATTCGTGTTTAATTCCATCATGCCTAATAAGGAAACACTCGGAGGTCCCAAACCTCGGTACTTCCTTTAGACCTACTAATGTGCCTAGACACGATAATAATGGGAATGAAAGGAGTGTTGGTGGTCCTACTCTAGTTTGTGAACATTGTGGTTTTAATGGGTATACTATTGATAGGTGTTTCAAATTAATTGGATACCTCGCTAGTAGTAATAATAATAACCGTGCTTCGAATAATAATTTTGTTGGGTCTAGCTCCACTTTTAGTTTTTCGATGAATGATTTCAAAATTAATTTCTTTGATTAAAGAAAATTCTATTAGCATTGGTGGGAAAGGTAAAGGAATACAGCCAATAAGGCGGGTAGAATTTTTAACAAAAGTAAGTTTTTAAACAAAATTTTGATTTTTTAAAGTCATCATCGGTCTGCATGAAGTGCGATCGGTATAATTGTTGATTTTGGTGCTAACCAACACCTTACATACACCGATAAGGATTTAGTTAATGTCATTGATATCCCTTATCTTAGAATAAAGGTTTCTCATCCTAATAGATAAGCCTTTATCACTAAGGTAGGGAACATGTTTCTAATCGAATGCTTAACTCTATATGATGTGCTAGTTGTTCTGAAGTCTTGTGTTAGTCTTATGTCTGTTCATAAAGTGGCTAGAGACAAGAAACTTATTGTTCCGTTTGATTACTCAAAATGCTATGTTTTATCTTAGGATTTGAGGATCTAAAGCTTCAAGGATTGATAGACAATCGACGGTTTATACTATTTTGATAAAAACAAAGATAATTTTTGGAAAGTAATAAAAACCCTTGTTTTCGGTTTGTCTAAATATACTTGGCATTGCATACTTGGTCATCTATCCGATCAAGTTCTATCATTTAAAAAATGATATTGATTTTAATAAAGAGGATGGTGTTTTAATGTGTGAAATTTGTCAAAAGGCTAAACAAATCGGGAACCTTTTCCTTTAAGTGAGCATAGATCTACTATGCTTGCCGAACTTGTTCATCTTGACCTTTGGGGTCCTTACGAGTTGTTAGTAAGGAAGGTTATAGATACTTCTTGACCATTGTAGATGACTTTGCTGTATGTTTGGGTTTATTTAATTAAGTCCAAGGATGAAGTGTTTGATTGTATTAATACATTCTTTAATCTAATAAAAAAATCAGTTTAAAAAGACTGTTAAGACTTTTAAAGTGATAATGGAACTGAATTTGTTAATAAAAGGGTTTTCTACATTTTGTGCCAATAATGGTATTATACATCAAACATCTTGTGCCTATACCCCATAGCTGAATGAGGTTATGGAAAGGAAACATATGCATCTGCTTAATGTTGTCAGATCCCTTCTGTTTCATGAGGAATTCCTCTTGAATTGTGATATGAATGTATTCTTACTGCTTGTTACTTAATCAACAGGTTGCCTTCCTCAGTATTAAATGGTAAATCTCCTTATAATATGGTTTTTAATAGGAAATGTTCTTTAAATCATTTGAGAACTTTTGGTTGTCTTTGCTTTGCTACAATTCTTAATAATTTTGATAAATTTAGTAGCAGGCGTAGATATGTGTTTTAATAGGATATGCTTATTTTAATAAGGGTATAAACTACATAGTCTTGAAAGAAAACAATTTTTATATTCTAGAGATGTTAAATTTTTGAAAAAGTGTTTCCTTTCAAGATTAAAACCGATTTTGTGGAAAAAACTAATAATCATGATCTGGACCATACAAATTTCTTTAATAAAGTTGTGTGTGAGGATCATGGCATACCCTATGATGATAATAATAATAATGCAGTACCTCATGGTGAAGGTAGAAACTCTTATCTATTTGGTAGTCCCACTATTGACCAAATGAAGGTGATTTGGGACACCTTCATGGTTCCAATGGTTCTGCCATAGAGAATGAGATGGCTGCAACACACGAGGAAGAATCTGAAATGACTGCTATACATGAAAATGAAACTGCTTTCTGAGGGTATTCAATCCACATCAAATATAGAAATTAAACATGTTTAGAATCAACTTTTAGAAGATCTGAAAGATCATCTGTGTTTCCAAGAAAATATAATGACTATGTCATTGATTCTACAGTCAAATTTGGTCTTGAAAAGTTTGCAAATTATGCAAATCTTAAATCTTAAAACTGAGAATTTATGTTTTACAACTGAGTTAAACAAAAGTTTTGAACCTAAAACTTATTGGGAAGCTTGTAAGGAGCAACATTGGGTGGAAGCAATGAATAATGAAATAGAGGCTTTATATAGAAATGATACTTTTGAAATTGTTGCTTTACCTATACGTAGAAAAGCTATTGGGTCTAAGTGGGTGTTTAAGATAAAATATAAGTCTAGTGGTGAATTTGATAGGTACAAGGCTAGACTTGTAGCTAAAGGGTTCAATCAAAAGGAAGGTGTTGATTTTGATGAAACTTTTTTACCTATGGTTAAAAGTGTTACTATTAGATATGTTATTAACTTAGATGTTCAACAGTCTTGGCCTATTTTTCAACTTGAGATTGTTTATATGTCTTTACCGATGGTTTTTGATGTCAATGATAAGAGGGTTTGCAAACTTAAAAAGTCATTGATAGGTTAAAACAAACACCAGACGGTGGAATGCTAAGTTGACGAGCATTACTTGTTAATGGTTTTAAACATAGTAAAATGACTACTCCTTATTTACCAAGAATGAATCGGGTAGTTTTGTTGCCTTACTTATGTATGTTGATGATATAATTGTTCTGGTAACAACTTAAAAGAAATTGAAAGTTTTAAAGATTTTCTTAAGTCTAAATTTAAGATTAAAGATATAGGCAAACTTAAATATTTTTGGGAATTGGAGTTATTGATCTTGATAGGGGTCTTTGTTTGACTCAAGTAAAATATTGCCGAGATTTGTTATCTAACTTTGGTTTGCTTGCATGTAAACCATATGCTTTTCCTTTAGAACAAAATTTAAGTATCTTTAATGAACCAACTCTAGCAGATCCTGTTTTAGATAATATTCTCGAGTATCAAAAGCTTATTGGAAAACTAATTTATCTAACTCACAATAGGCCTGATATATCTTATGTTGTACCTCGTTTGAGTCAATTTATGCATGAGCCTCTTAAATCACATCTTAAAATTGCACTAAAAGTTCGAGATACCTTGAAGGTTCTCTTGGAAGAGGCATACACATTGTTAAAAGTTCTTCGAAACTCTTGAAACCTATGTAGATGCAGATTGGCCTAAGTGTAGTTACTAGAAAATCATTACATGATCTTGCTTAATTTTAAAGGGTTCATTAGTTTCATGGAAAAGCAAAAGGCAAAATACCCTTTCTAAGTCTAGTGCGAAGTTGAATACTGAGCAATGGCTTCATCACTTGAAATTATTTTGGTTCTAAAATTTTGAAAGACCTGATCTGGGAAATTTTTTGCTTGTAAAACGTTTTTGTGACGGTCAAGCAAAGAAATAAGATTGCTGCTAATCCTGTATTTTATGAAAGAACAAAACATTTGGAGATTGATTTACAATCTGTAAGGGATAAAATTTTATAAGGTGTTATAAAAACGGAAAAAGTTCAATCTGCTGAACAAACTGCATATGTTTTTACAAAAGGATTAGATAAGCTGGAACATGAAAAAATGGTAATTAAACTTGGTCTTATTTATGTGTTTCAGAATTGAGTTAAGGGGATGTTAAATTATATCCCAAATCGGAACATAATACTCTAGGGACTAATATTGCCATATTTCTATTTTCGCTTTATTGCTTTGGAATTCTTGCTGACTTTGACAAGGATGGGAAAGATGACGGACTAAAGGTTACTTATGATTAAAGGCGGTGGAGAGCTGCTATAAAAGGAATGAGACAAGAATCACATCAAATAACTCACATATATATATCTCTCTCAAACCCTAATCTTGATTTGATCAACTTGGTCAAATCGTTGTTCTGTAGTAGTGATTTTCTTAGTGATTGTTCTTTACTTACAGTTGAAATTTGTATTTGATTTGTGTTAACCGATTGAGACCAGCTTTTGGTTGTAACATTAAGTTTCGAGATTAATAAAGTTTTGTTTCAAGTATGTGTTTCTTTACATATAGATTTATATATTATATCATATTTCATATATATTGATTTTACAAAAGTGTTATATATAAAGAATTAAGTCAAAAACTATCATTACATGTAATCTTTTTCTTTTTTTTTTAAAAAACTTTTTTCATCGAAGTTAAATTTAAAAAAGGTGCCACCCTTCGCGTCATAGCGCGCCTTATCACGCCCTTTCACGCCTCATCTCATGCCACACCTTGGTATATTTCGTAACGTGGAGGTCACACTTCACGCTTTAGCGGCGCTTTAACGGGACTTTTAGAACCATGAAAATAGTAAAGGATAAGTCAGTTAGACCGGTACAAGAAGAGACGTACTCATCTCTTGGAACAATTGAAACTTAGAAGACGTCATCGCTTTACTCTGGTTGTTATCTTTGTTGAACAATGAAACCCGTGGTTGTTATATTTCATTAATCATATATTTATAATGCTAATACATAAAACCCTAGAAGCCATAAACTCACACATCGGGCTTGGGCTTATTTATTATTCATCTAATACCTCCCACAATTCGAGCGCGAAATCGCGGCTCGGATTGGAATACAAACGAGAAACATAAATTAATAAAAATAAAAATAAAACTAAAGATAGTTATCTTGATGAATAATCAAGACTTTGATAGGTAGCCAATCGCGTAATCCGTAAAAATGATTTGGTTTATGAATGACTACTTGTTACGATGCGTGACGGTGCGTCCTTTTGACTACGATTGCGATTCCGTATGCTTTTCTTGAATTTATTTACGAAGCCACGGCCGCTCATCTCGTCAAACACTTGGTGCGGTTTTTTTTTTTTTTTTTTTAGCACGAATAAACGACGGTGGCTAGGGTTTGACAGGGTGACATTGAGGTGGCGGCTAAGGTGGCCAACCACGTCCAAGGATCAGACCTAGAGCTGTGATACCATGTTGAACAATGAAACCCGTGGGTTGTTATATTTCATTAATCATATATTTATAATGCTAATACATAAAACCCTAGAAGCCATAAACTCACACATCGGGCTTGGGCTTATTTATTATTCATCTAATAGACGAATAAACGACGGTGGCTAGGATTTGATAGGGTGACATTGAGGAGGCGGCTAAGGTGGCCAACAATCTTTACATTGTCACATCAATCATATCAACTATGATAAACTATAGACGAATTAATTAATTGAGAGTGAAAACTGCTTTATATGGAAATATGACCACAAGAGTTATAGGTGTTTGAATGTTTGATTTATAGGTGTTAGAATATATCCCCTTAAAAACACAACTTATTTCATATATACCCAACCAAGTTAGTAAATATCATATATACCCAAAAACACATTCTAAATTTCATATTTACCCAATTTTATTTATTTTATTAAAATCATAGTTTAGTAAGACCATTTTGCCCTTCATGGTTCCCACTAAATTAGTCAAATACCGTGACTAGTATATTATCAAGAGAGTTTTATAACCCACTTTAATGCTCCATATGGGTAAAAAAATCCCGTGACTAAATTCAACAAACATTGAAATTTAACAAGTGCTCGTACTAAATGTACAAAACAATTCCATCACTGATAGACCACAACTAAACAAAAAAAATACTAGCTAGGGACCACAAAGACATAGCCAATCAAACCAAATTGATCCAAAATTCCACAAGTCCCTATCATACGAAAATCATGATACACGAATTGCATTGATCGGATATCAAAGCTATGCAGAAGGGACCTAAGGTAACTGATACTGTCACAAAAAAATTCTTCTAAAATAAACTTGAAACTTTAGCCACTGCACTACTGCAGTGATCCAAAAGATGTGTATACCAATTTATTAACAATAAGTACCCAAAATTTGCACTAGTTCATACTTCTCTACCAAATATAAAGTCTTCCAAAAATAATTTCAAATCCACAGTCATGCCACAAGAACTTAACAAAATCCAACAATACCAAAGGTCACAAAGGATGGTATGACCATTCTTATTCTAGCAAATCCATCAGTGATAAATTCCATAGTTGCATGAGCATCAATGGTTCGTCTTCGATTTCTTACTTTGACGAGCTTTTGTACTCTTTCCTCTTCCACTATGATAAAAAAGACAAATATCACATCGAATAAATGTTGCAAAATTCTTATAAAAAAATAAAAAAGGGTGAAGAGCTAACCTTTTACTAGTTGACACTTGATATTGATCTGACTCTTGAGATGGAGGATTCTTGCATCTGTTTTCATGATGTCCAGATTTACCACATCGCGGACATTTGTGTCTTTTTTTCCTCTCGTCATGTGACTTAATCCTATCCTTCCTTGGTCGTCCAGCTGGGCGTTTCATAATAGGCGGGTATATTTTCTCCCGCGTTTCTGTGTATACCCATTCGTCCATAGCTAACATCGGCGCAATTTCCATAGCATAGGCTTCTTTAAGTTTCTTGATTGTAAAATACTCGTCAACATACTTTTCCCAGTTATAATCCCTTAAGAATGCAATGAAAGCCGCGGCATGAACACATGGAAGTCCTTTAACCTGCCAAACCCGACAAGTGCATTTTCTCTCATCTAGTATAACCTCCCAACGTTTTCCCTTGCATTTTACTGCAGCTCGATTTTCGATGCTCCTACAAATTTCATATTCTCCTAAGTTCTGCAAAAAAGGGAAAAAATGTTGTTGTTGAAAATTGATATATGTAACTCAAATTTAAAATAAGCATGATGGTAATCATACAATATGCTTGCCTTTGATATTTCATTGAGATACTTTTTAGCAGTAGGAACAATATTGCCCTTCCATTTTTCCACGGTCCTTCTTTTATTATCAAATCGTACCATAAGCTTTTCGATTATGGCATCAAGGAGATTAATCACTGGTTGATAACGCAATTCACCTATCCAAGAATTGAAGGATTCTGATATGTTATTAGTAATGTAATCACACTTAGATATAGTGCCAAACTTGGATCTGCTCCATATCTTCTTATGGTTATCATTAAGATATCTAATTGCCTCTTCATTTACGGTAGCAATATCATTTAATAACTTTTCATGCTCTGTATCACGGAAGGTACTTACAGACACCCATAATTTAAATTTGAAGATGTCGCCACGAAATTTTTCTTAAAGTTGCTATACAAGTGGCGTATGCATTCTCTCGTGCTCACACTAGGATAAACATCGAGATGGCTACTTCTAACCCCTTTTGCATGTCCGAAGAAATAACAAGACCATCTGGTGTCCCAATTGCTTCTTTCAGTAACTTAAGAAACCATGACCACGAGTTCGTATTCTCTGATTCAAGCACACCGTAGGCCACTGGAAAAATTGAATTGTTTCCGTCAATACCTGTGGCAGAAACTAGTACACCTGTGAACTTCCCTTTCAAATGACAACCATCAAGAGACATGTAAGGACGACAACCTAAAATAAAACCTCTCGAACAAGCTAATGGTGAAATAAAAAAGCGTTGGAAACATTTTTTTCCACCACTTATCAAAAAGTCAGTGTCAACAATACTTCCTGGATTCTTATTGCGTATTTCTTCTTTGAAAGCATCTATCATTCTGAATGAGTCCCCCCACTTTCCATACATGTCAGTGTAAGCTTGTTCTTTGCCCCTAAAGACTTTTAGGTAGGGTATCTCAACATTGTAATGCTTCATGAGCCATTTCTTAAGCTTTATAACAGGTACATCTCCATCAGATTTCAGCTTGTCCTTGATTACACTAGCAATCCATCCTTGAGTCGCACACTTATTACCTCCTTTGTTGCTCCTTATACAAGAATGTGCGTCTGAAAATTTCTTAACCTACAATTAAGTTAGATAAATAAAAAAAAGTTAACAATACAGTCATGTCAACAAAACTAAGTTTTCGTAAAGTTTATACTTACTTTAAAAGTGACTCCATCTTGCAATATAGCAACATGAATTCTCCATCCGCACGTTAATTGTACACACCTTGCTGTGAATCGAGTCGGCTCACTTTTCTCTACAAAGTACTCAAATTCATTCATCAATGCATAATGGCTTAAAGCTCTTTTAAAAACAACCGCGTTTGAGAATTTTGAGTTTACTTCTATGGTTGGAATCTTTTTGTTATCCGAATAAGTTTCCCCTTCGCAATTTGTTATCTCGTCTTCATTATCACTACCAATATAGCTATGATAACTTTCCTCACTTGCACAACAATCTGAATCATCAACCTCGCCTTGTGGTTGATAAGTATCTTCATTTCAACCCTGCACCAACATATTTTTATTTAGTTCAAGTATACATCCTCTTACACAATACAATATAGTATAAACGAATTGTATATACCTCTTCTCTTTCGTTAGTGATTTAGTTCTTTGTTTGTTGTCACATAAATTGTCACTTCTTTCTCCTTCTCGTACATGTTGAGCATCACCTCGAAGTTCTCATCGGAATCAAGCTCAATAAAAGATTGCTCATTGGCATACTTGTCAACAAACATAATTGATAAAACTTGATCTATTTTTGACGGATAACGATTCATCACTTCTTCAACTAGATCCGAGAAGTTGTATGCATATGTATCCATGTAGATACATTTTTGAAATCCCAAACGATACCTTTTCCTAGATGAGTTCTTGGCTAACCGAAAGTAACCTCCATATTTTAGTTTTAGTTTGTACTTAGATGATACTTGCCTGAAATATAGAAACTCATACTTTATATGCTCACGAGATTACTACACAAATCAATAAATATATTTGGCTTCTATTCTAATGCAATGCATGTACCTTTTTATTTAGCCATAATGTCCTATGTATTTCACATTTACATCAATGCAAACATGGAGCAGATACCCAGTTATTAACATAACTGGATGATAAGTAAGTACATGTATGTATGGATATCCATGATCAGGTTAAACAAGACAATCACTCCCATATCATAATTTTCGCCAAACAAATACACAACAATGTAAAATTACTCAAAGGAATAAATATTCATCAATCATTCAAATACGCATACAAATTTATATCAAAAAGTCCACAACAAACTTTGGATCAGTTGCATAATTAAGTCCAAATTCTAAAATCTCAACTACTTTGTAAGACGAAAAGGACAAAAATACGTACTCGAGTATCGGTGATTGAACCATGTTCTGCCATCTTGGACTTGAGGAGTCTTGAACATCTATATCTATAAAATCATCCATCTCCTAATATGTTGAGTTTGATTCTACATATGACCAAAAAGATAACACTTATAAACCCTAATATGATATGATATAAGATTCACAATGATATATAATTATCAACTGCTGCTTAAGGGTTTTGATAAAAAAAAATGGCGCCATTATAATCTATTAGGTGAGTTTTGGCGCTCAAAATAAGTAAGGGTAGAATGGTCTTAGGTTTAATAATAGATAAGATTGGGTATTTATGATATTTAAAGAATTAATTGGGTATATATGAAATTAAAGAGATTTTTAAGGTGATATATGAAATTATCTCTTGAATGTTTGATACAATTACATAGGCTTTAAGACCTCCTATATTCCCGATCGACAATTAGTTTCGAAGACTGAATATTCTTGGTTTTACTATAATTTGAATAACTATGATTTTAGACTTTTTGTCCGACTTGAATTAATGATCGTAGTAAAGAGATGTATTATTCAAAATTTGTTACAACGCTAACCTTTTATGAACTCCAAACCTTCCATTAACGGAGGCAACAAACGCTTCGATCACCCTCAGATATAACACTACACCTTTTTGCTACTTGCGGAAACATGAAGTTACATACCCTACTGTAACATATGATTCACTAGTCATGTACACTTTTTATACATTTTGAATCACTTGAAAGTTCCATGTAGTCATATATTAACAATTTTCTTCTAACTAATGCAACCTATCCCAACCACCTTTCTATATAAAGCTAATGATATTCGACTTACATTCCCATACTTCTTAACTCATAAACTAGTAACACCATGAGCTTCCTCAATTTACACCAACCAGAAAACGATCTCACAATAGCATCATCTTCATCATTGTTATCATCTTTACACAACGCCGAACAACGTGTATTTTCATGTAGTTATTGCAGGAGAAAATTCTATAGTCCACAAGCATTTGGAGGCCACCAAAATGCTCACAAACTTGAAAGAACCTTAGCCAAGAAAAGCCGAGAGTTGAGCTCCGCTGCTAGACATAATTCAGAATGGAACAATATGTCATCAAGGTTTGACTCCAATGGTTCTACACATGTTGGACCGGTGCAACAGCCTGTGGTCATTGGGATTCAACATGAACAACGGTTCGATTCAACAAGAAAAGGTGAGAGTGTTGAAGATGAGTTTGGCTATCTTGATTTGTCTCTTAGACTTTGATCTAATGCTCGCGTAATCCTGTATTATATTCGAATAATACGTGAGGAAAAAGGATTTGAAATCGTAACCCTTAAAATAAAGTTACTCCTTTGAGTTTTGGGCTACTTGGTTACTTTTGTATTCAATATATGCATAAATCATTTGAGAGCAATGTCGCGTCTAATTAGCCAGCCGGTGAGGTAAAATTACCAAGGCGATGATGAGTGGCTGGTCCGAGATTCAATTATATGAATGATAGAAGTATTGCATCCTACCTTTGTTTTAGAAATTCATTTTTTGTAAGTTTTATTTACTTTGTAAAACGGTTGATGAACACTGATATCCATATATAAATGATTAAGCTTACAACTTAAAGTTATTAATAGTTATGACATATATAGTATTTGTCATTATAAACACCATGCAAGTAATTGAATCCCAGGTGTGTATGTAGCGCCCTATTGCGGAATTTGGAATTCTTAGGAGAACCAAGGTCAATCACCGCTCATTGCAGCTTAGGAGTCAACTCTAAGACGTGTAGCGCAATTAGCTAGAGCCGACGTGAATATATATAATCACATTTTTCAGTATGGAACAATGGATGCATACTCTAGCTAGTAATTAGTAGACAAGTTAGTCTAGAGCGTATTTATGTTCAACTCTGTTATATCTATTATCGTCGGTACAAGATGATAGACTACTATACTGATTATCGACCTTTTTTTAACATACTTGCATGTTGTTAGGAAAGGAGAACCTAAGAGATTAGCAATGTATACAACGTCTCTTACTCTTAACGCGAACAATACTTGACACACCAAAAGACGGTTTCGTACAATATAGAAAACTTAAATAATAAAACTAAGATACGTAAATGTTCTGTGATCTAAAAGTCTCATGATAAACTTTGCCATGATCTTAAACTATTAAAAGATGACACATAAAAGTTTGTTTTTTGAAGTAATCAAACTCGTGATTGGTCGGGATAAACTCTTTACATGAATATGAAAGTGTCGTATCAATAACGATGGGAATTTATTTACACACTTTAATTCTTACATTAAAAATTTATATTATATTAATTTAGGGGCAATTATGTAAACGCACTTTTCGCTTTCGAGCCAGAACACTTTCTAAAAAAAAAGCTAACAGATTCCTTAACTGAGACCTCGAGACTGCGACTTTTCTACTTTTAATCTCGGTGTGCCAAGTGTCCCTCGACATATGTGAACCCAATGATTGTTTTCGACTTTTACCAAATTTATCTTGTAAAGCGATCGAATCGAGCGATTTTTAAGATTCTTGCGAAATTATTTTTGTCCTTTAGTAAAAAAAGTCAAACTTATTAAAATATTATTTTATTCCTATATCGCCTTCCCAATGCTAAGCGACTTAAGCGAAATTATATTAGCGCTTTTTTTTACTTTATGCTTTTGTACTTTTTTTACATAACTTTTTAAAATTTTAATTTTACACTTTTTTAAAATTTTTACACACACACACACAAACACAAACACAAACACACACACCAACACTACCCCAAAACACAAATCAAAAAGTGGAATCAAAATCAAAATCCTAAACCTTTAATATACTCGTCCCCTAACTGAAACCCTAATTAATTACTCAATTAAAGTCCCAAATGGCTAACATTCCCCGATATTTTGATGCTAAGGTAACGGTTCGTTGCCGGCTTAAGTTCCTTTCAAATATTAAGTCTAAGTTGTTACGCAATCCAGATCGAATGAGGTTGTTTAGTGCAACTGTTTTTGGGCCATGGTTAGATACTCCTAAACAAGGCAATGACAATCATTTGGTGAATTTTGTTTTACAACACCAGGTATATATCCCCAAACTGCTTGATTGTTGTCCCCCCTATTTTATACAGAATTGGAATAATTTATTGCAATTCGGTCGTAGAGAGTTTCTATTGATGACCGGATTTCGTTTTGGTCCTTTGCCTGCCACTGTAGAAATTGAACGCAGTCTTTTTGGTTTGCGTGTCTTTCCTGAAAAACAGTTTCTAAGAATGGTTACTGTAAAAGGTAGTGAGCTTTTACAGTTGTTTGAGAACGATACACAATTTTCAAAGTTATCAGATGAGGATGCGGTAAGAGTATGTCTGTTGATAGTCGATGAGGTCGTGTTCATAGGTCGTGGACCTTGGTACATCGTTGACAATCATTTGTTGGAATTAGTTGAGGATTTTGGGGCATGGAATGCCTATCCACGGGGAGAGTTCTTGTGGAGACGTTTTTACAAAAATTTAGCCAATGTGGTACCCCGGCATTACAACGCTTACTACGAACAGAAATCGGAAGAAAACCCTTCTAAAGTTGCAAAATATAATATTTGTGGCTTTCTCTTGGCTTTTAAGGTTTGATTTTTAGACATTTTATGAACATATCAGTTTTTGTTAACTATTTTTTGATACAAATTTGTTATACTGCTTTTCATTGTACATTACTTTGATTGTTTTCGTTCATTTTAGATATGGATTCTTGAGAGTTATCCCAATAGCAGTTCATGGTGGACCAAAGACCCGACAAGGATACCACGTTGTCTTTCTTGGTCAAAGGGTAAAACATTCGGCAAACGGCATTATAGTAGACTTTTGGTCCGTAAGCATTTCCATTTGTTTGTATTTGTCAAATAAGTAATGTCTTCTTTATATTTTTTGACTTTATAATTATTTGTTTACTGTGGTTCGAATCCAAGATTGGATCTTGTTCCAACAAATGCGAGCGCTTACAAGCATGGTTTACACCTACTAATGCTTATTTTAGCGAGTTGGATCGTCTAGAAAAACAATTACCTGCGGATGATGCCACTAATGAGGTAAGTTGCACAATTTGTATCATTTCATTTTCATCCGTATCAACTTCATCGTTTATGCGACTATTCACGTTGACAATTGACCAATGCACATTCTGTTTCGATCTTGCTTCGTAGGTACATGAAGTTGCAGTTCATAAAGATGTCGCGGTAACTGATAAAGAGGTGGCGTTAGCTGATAAAGATGTGCTTGTAACTGCTAAAGATCAAAGTTCCAACCACACCGACATACATGCCGAGGTTGCGGCATTGAAGGCACTTGTATTTATGATCGATAAACCTGGAGCCAATGTTGAGGTCCTCAATGATATTAAAAATAGAATGGCCGTTGTTGAGGAAGCTCTAAAGATACAACGTCCAAAGGTGAAGATGCTCTTTACATTCATTTTCAATCAACATCATTAGATAGCAATATTTTTTTTACCAACTAAAGGATTATATATATTTATGTACAGACTTCATTGGTTATTCATGAACAATTACAAAAAAGGCAATGTGTTGATGAATCTTTAGCTTCCAAAGATGACATGGTAATGTCCTTTAATATTTGTTAATCAGTAAGGTCTCCTTTCTTCAGTAGTATACTTGATTGTATATTTTAAATTTCAGACTACAACTGATATGCACGACAAATCTGATGAAGATTGTTTTGGCCAAAATGCCATGGAAATTCAGACTTCAAGTCCAATTCATAATGAAACTCGAAAGAATGATAGCCCTATTTTGTTTGATGTTCATTCTCATGATGTTCATGCGGCTGGTGATAAAAAAGGTTATGTTCTCCGTAATATTACTTTTTTTTATCGTTATTTTGTTACATACCTAAATCAGCTTTGTTAACTACAGACCTTAAGCCCAGAACCTGATGAATCATGCGAGAAATCGACATGTGTTATTGATGATAATGAACAAGTTAAGCTTAATTATATAGACCCTACCGCTTATCCATCAGCTTTTAGGAATTGGAAATTCCATAATGAAGTGTCGGTCACCCCAAATATAATCTAGCATAAGTTAGCTCGTAGACATATCGTTATTGTTGGATCGATATACTCTGACCAAACTAACTATGTAACTTGTAAGGGTTTAGCAACCTTGGATGAATCCAAAACTACTAACAATGAAACACTGATATAACTCTATTAAGTATGCGGAATCTACTTTAACAAAGCTAAGAAGAATAACTTTAAACTTCAACGATTATATTAAAACCAAACTTTGAACCTGCTTGTTATACAGATTCACTAACAAACCTAATCGCTAAATAACTCTAATATCGTACTTGCATGTAAGTTCTAAGTCACGTATAATATTCGTATCTATAATGCCAATCTAGGGGTCCTTTTATAGGCATAAGGAATACCCTAGTCGGTTTACAATTACAATCCTTGTACGACAAGTAAACTAATTCTAATCTAAGAATATTCTAGAATTACATAATAATCCTTAAACGATTTGCATAGCAGTCCTTTAGCCTAGCAGTACTTTGACAAAACAGTACTTTGACTTTCATTAAGCAGTACTTTGACTTTCTTCAGCACTTTGACTTTCTTCAGTACTTTAAAATTATATCCCAACAATCCTCCCCTAACTTGAATTCTACTTGCTTGATTTCAAGTTCCTTTGTATCTTAACTTCAACATATTTGTTTTCAAGGAAATATTGTGTCTTTACAGATTTGTCTTGTACTTACAGTGTTTGTATTGTCATCATCAAAGTAATCTTTATAAGCAATCCTTTTCAGCAACCATTATCAGCAACAAATCTTTTCAGCTACTCAACAACATATGGCAAAATGTACATCAGATCATAAAGTTTCAGACTATTCTCATCACTTTCAGGTGTGTAAACTCCTGTGAGAGGTGAATCATTAAAAAATTAATGGATTTTGATGTCTCTTTACCAAAGCCATTAACTCTGGAGTAGCCAATGTTTAGGTGTGTAAAACTATGGTACATCGATAACCATATGATTTTAGCAAATCATCGACTATCAACGGATTTGTTAAGTCTTTACCAAGAGCCATTTGCTTTTGGACTAGTTAGTTCTTACTACCATGGTGAACTAATTACCATACAAATGGTTTTTCTGACCTTTACCACAAACCATTTATCTTGTGGGCTAGCCAACTCTTCACTATTACGTATATGGTGAGTTGAAAACCATACAATTTTTAGTAAATTGTCAACCAAAATTGTTAGGAATTAGAAATTCCGGTATTAAAGAGTCGGTCACCTCAAGTATATGTAATCGTTAAGCTCGTAGTCGTAGTTAGCATTTTAAGTTAAGTAGTATTTAGTTAAGTAACACCGTGGAGGTATTAGACGGGTCTTTACCAGTCGTAGTATGCACGATCCACGACCCGTTGTGTGGCGTTTATTGTAAGACTATAAATACTCTCTACCTTCCAAGGTAGAGAGTTGGAGCTCATAATAAGATTTTCTTTCTCTCACTAAAGTTCCCTAAACCTCTAACTTTCTCTCTCTAAAACTCATCTTCTATACGCCTATGTTTGATTGTGTTATGATGTGTATGTGAAATCCAATATCCTACAATTGGTATCAAGAGCCATGGTTAGATCATATCTTGCACATCTTTGGATTTCTAGTGGTTTTTAGGTGGTTTTTGAGTTTGAAAAAGTTTAGTGGTTTGTGCATCATTTGGTTGATTTCTTGTGTTAAAGCTTGGATTTTGTTAGTACTTTTATGTTTAGAATCATCACAAGTGTTTAGGTTTTCATTTGGTAGCTTGAATCATCTTGGTTGGGTTGTTTTGGATTGAAAAGTGATGTTTATGTGGTTTTCTTGCTAGCGACTTGATATACGGATCTCTTTCTTCGTAGCGACTTGCTTCACAATTTTGTAGCGAGTTCGGTTTTGGAGCTAGCGACTTAGACCTAGCGATTAACGGTACAAGTAGTGGACTCTCCACTACGGGTAGCGACAGTGGTAGCGACTTGGTGCATGTGAGTTGCTCTTTAGCGACTTGAATCTTTAGCGACTTGAGTGGCAATTCTTGCCAAAATTTTGCTAGCGACTTGAGGCTTAGCGAGTTACTACTAGCGACTTGCATTTGTCTAGCGACTTGGGACTTTAGCGACTTGGTGGTGTAGCGAATTAGGTGTTAGCGACTTGGTGCATTATCTTCTAGCGACTTGGGTGATTGTTTACGGTTTTCTCTTGATTTAGTAAAATCCGTGAAAGAATCTATTTCCGGTTTAATCATAGAGTTATAAAATCCCGTATAATCTGTTAACATGTCTACCAACGTTCCTACTATCATCTCCATTTGTTGCGAGGATGTTCAAGCGGTGGTTCGGACACTCGTCCACCCATGCTTGCATGAGCCCGACTATGATTCTTGGGCTCAACGAATCAGTTGTCTTGCCTTGGAAAGGAAAATGGTGTCAACATTCTCAAATCCATTGATGAAGGACCGTATCGAGTTGAGGCGACTAGAGATGTACTTGATCTGCTGAAGATGGAACTCGATTTACTGGAATGGACGGACCAAAGATGTATGATGAGCTTGATGATAAGGAGAAAAGAGATTCGATCTTGATATCGGGGCTTAACATTGTTCTTCAAGGTCTTCCTAAAGACATCTACAAGTGATCAATCACAACACGAAGCAAAGGCGGTATGGGATAATGTCAAGATGCTTCTCTCGGTTCGAAATTAACTATGGAAGGCAGAGAATCACAACTCTATGACGAATTTGAACACTTCAAGATGAAACCGGATGAGAGTGTCTATGAGTACTATGTGAGATTTCATAAGTTGGTGAATGACATGAGGAACATCGAATGACTATGCCTAACATTCATTGAACTCAAAATTTGTGAACAACATGAATCCCGAATGGCACAAGTTTGTCACCTCTGTGAAGCTCACTAAAGGATTGAAGAATACAAACTATGAGCAACTCTATGCCTTCCTCCTTGAAATGAGAGACATGCTATGTTTGAAAAAATGGTTCTTAATCGGTTCAAAACCAACCGAGGAGAGACAAGCTCGTCTAATGACTCAACGCCTTCTACTCAAACATCGGAATCACAACCAAAGCCTCACAAGTCATACCCATGGGAAATGGTAATCACAAACTAATTCACGATCCTATGTTCAAACAAGGCGATCTTTGATGCACACGTGGGTAACTTCATTAATCAACTAGCTCTTCGATTAGTCAAAACATGAATTCTCTCCCACAAACCAATAACAACCTCGAGCGACATCTAACCCACACAATCAAGCTCTTTGTTAAAGATGGGAGGATCGTGGTGCAACCGATTCGGGAAGGCAGTATGATCGGGGAAGAGGTGGGTGGTAGAGGTTATGTTGGTAATCGAATCGAGGAAGGAATGGTAATCAAGGTCAAGCTAAGCCGATCAAATGTTATAAGCGTGGTGGTGAGGACACATTGCAAGGCGCACATCTCCAAAGCGTCCACGAATCTTGATTACTTGAGAGATAAGATCTTGCTTGTACAAGCTCGGGATAATGGTCTTGCTTTGGATGAAGAGGAATTGTTGTTTCTAGGCGAGGGCAATGCCAAGACCTATGATGCGAGATGTGGATGAGCGACCTATTCGGAGATAGGTCACAATCATCGAATGCCTTTCAAGTCGGCGATTGTGATGCATACGACTCGATGTGGATGATGGACCTCTGCACACACAATCTTTATGGCTAGCATTTCTCCAATGGTTTCTCCCAAGGTCTCCTCTTCACCACAAGTGGCCCATCCAAAGACAAACTCATCTCGGAGGTACTAAAACTATCGATGATCTTGATGTGCAAAGATGCATGACAAAGTACTATCAATGAAACTATTGAATCAAATATTGAAAATATGGGTAATATCAATGTTGTCCCATATGATCAATATGTGAAACAAAGTGAAAGTGAAGTTGTACCAAGTGATGCATCTCCTGCGATCAACAATGACTATATTTTTGATGAATACACTTGCTGTGCCCACGATGAGTCGTAATTTACGAACTAAATGCCTATAAAGAGCGTGTTGCTATTTATGAACAACGTGCAAAATTTGAGTTGACCACTCGTGAGCGGAAATGGATGACCAAGTGCGTACAATCATTAGAAAAGTAATTTTCGAGAAGAAGTATTAAAACAAGAGTTAAATTCCTTGCAAGAAAAGCTTTCTAAAGCGCTAAGCAAAACAAGAACTTCAAGAAAATGTGAAAATGCTTAAGCAAGAATTTAATGCAAAGGAATCAAAACTCTTGAAAGATTTTCTAATCGAAAACTTTGAAAAACAAACTTGAAAACAAGTTGTACATACAAGGAACACCATTCGATTGCTCACATGATCACTAAGCATAGGGTCTTAGCGATAAGCATAGCATTCCCTTGTTAAGGAACCAAATCCGAGAGGTCATTAAAAGGGCTAGAAATGCTCATAAGGTTCTTTATGATGGCAATGAAATCCTTAAACCTAGACGAAACCTAGTTGCGTTGAGTGCCTTGAGGAAGATAAGAAATCGATGAAGTCACTAGGAAAAGATGAACAAGAAATTAGATGATCCTAAATGTAGAGAGAAAAAATAAAGATCACACCCCATGATTACAAGAAGGAAAAGCTGGATTTCCTTGAACATGTTTAAGCCTCGGACATTGTTGACTCCCAAACAAGTTTTACGGAAAATGGATTTAGATAAGCGAAAAATGAAAATATTGTTGAAACAAACCCTCCCTTTGGAAAATGCCTAGAGCGATTGTGTATCCTCCTAATACACCAATGCATCTTGTTCCTAGAACAATTGCCACTAAAAGCAAGACCTTAATTAGCCAATATGTTATATTTCAACTATTTGTTGATTTTGAGAAAACTTGCAAGAAAAGGATCACACCCATTGGTATAACGGAAGGAGAAAGGGTTTTGAGCAAATGAAAGAATGTTATTTAAGCGAGGTCATGCCTTTCTTTAAACTTCTAAAAGATCACTTTGAGAGTCTTAAAAGGGATAGAAAGCGATATTAAGGGAATGGAAAAGGAATTTGATGCAATGATAGTTGAAGTTAGTGACTATGAGCGAGCACTAAAATATAATGAGATTGAGAGGAAGAACTTGCATACACTAAATGAGAACGATTTACGAATGTATTGCTCAAGATGTGTTTTCACTGCTACAAATTGTTCCATTAATGCTTCCAAATTTCATGAATTATCGGTTGCCACGAAAGTCTCCCATGATCGTGTCATTGAGCTTGAAAAACTAATTACGAACTAAGCGAGAAAATTGAACTGGATGATCACGACAATTTGGTTAAACATTTTTCTAAACTAGAAGTTGAGCATTTTAATTTACAACTAAAATATCAACATCTTAAAGAAAATGTCAAAACTTCAAATATCAAGACATCCTCGGATGCTCGAGTTTGATGCGATTTTCAAATTAACAAGCGTGATGAGCGATTCAAGCTCGATGCAACACGATCGAGAAAGTTGAAAGCCCAAATCTCTCAATTAAAGGGTCAAGCGAACAATATGACGGGCTCCCAAATGCCTCCTCCTTTAGATTCTCGAAATTCTCAAACGTTTCATCTTCAAAACCTAGTAAATGCATTACAAAAGGAAAGCGAAAGTTTTCTAGAAGAAAATGAAAAGGTTAAACGTCATTTCAATGAGTTATTTGAATCAATAAAGGTCACTCGTAACAAAATAACGAACAAATAGCTTCATTGCAAAAGGAAATTGAGAATCGAAGAGTCGGTAAAAGGAAAATGCCAATGACCAATGGGAGAATGGTGTATCAAAGGTTCACTCTTGTAATAAATATGCTTTATGCATGAAATATGTCCTCCTCATCTCGGGAACAACAAACTTCTTTGTTCAAACATACTTCTCATCCCTTAAGGATTGCCTAGAATGTCTGCGTGAGATTGTTGAAGAGGATAAGTTAGAGAAACCTCATGATAATGCAATTGGACATGCATGCCTATATGCCAAACGATCTCAAGAAATCCTAGAATGCTTGATCACAATATGCCCAAAGTCCTTAGGTGAGAGAGTTAATCCTTTGATTCCATGTTCGATGCCTATTGCCAAGTATGATATTCATTCGATGCCCAATGTCTTGAATGTGAACCTTAGTGTGCCTTTAAGTAGTTCGATTTGGATCATCAATGCTATGAAAGAGAACTCAAGTGTGCCTTCTAGGAGTACAAATCCCAGCACTTCTAGTTTTAAGAAAGTGAACCTTAGTGTGCTGCATGTAGTTCGGATCGGCACATCTAAGCAGTGATGCAAAGAGTTGTAAAACCAACTAATGTTCCCATTCCTCTACAGAGTGTCGGTGACATTAAAGGGAGCGGTCAAAGTCTCAAGACAATACAAGGAATGATAGGACCTCATGAAGCTAAGAATGTGCCTTTGGAAAAGAGTGAAGAACAATCTAGGAACTTTAAGCTTGAATCGAATAAAGC